>JACEVL010000116.1:885191-895191 GCA_020284085.1 Aporrectodea caliginosa | reverse complement strand
TAATAATAAATAAGTGTGTAGTCAACCTTTTTCTGGTAGATTGCTATCCAGTCGGTTGTGAGGAACCATTTGTGTCCCTTGATGTCGTTAACTCCGTTCTTCAGATTTCCAAAACGCTTAGTCAGATCAACCTGAAGTAGGTTCCTCAACAAGTCCTTCAGATCGGAGCTGAAGTGAGATGGAAACCTGACCTATATTGAGAAAACACAGAGAAAGCTATTATGACCTAACCTAGATTGTGTTAGACTGGAGAAGATCTGACCTAGTTCGACAAACCATAAAGTACTGATTATTGAATCAATCAGTCAATCAATCAATCGGTCCATAAATTAATCATCACTCATTGAGTCAATAAATCAATTAAGCAATCAATCCCAATCAGTCCTTTATGTCCGCAGTCTGGGCTCTACGTGCTTGCGTGTGCCCACTAAATCGATCAATCAATCGGTCCATAAATCAATCAAGCAATCTGTAAATCACTCAATCAATCAATCAATCAATCAATTAAGCAATCAATCCCAATCAGTCCTTGATGTTCGCAGTAGCTGTGCTTGACGTGCTTGCGTGTGCCCACTACTGATAACTTTAATTGTTATCTGAGCGCCAACGGAGCTCTATGTAAATTTCTAATTACAGTATCAATCACAGCGCAGTCATCATCAACGACATAATCATAATCATAATCATCATCAACATCAACAACAACATCATCATCATCATAACCTTTCCAGAGACGATCTTCTCGTAGATCTGGATGGGTTGATCGGCAAAGAACGGAGGATATCCAGCGGCCATTTCATAGACGAGGACACCCAACGCCCACCAGTCAACAGCCTTGTTGTAACCCTATGTACAAGGCAGAGACACGCATCAGAACAGACAGACAGAGGGGCGGTAAGACGGACGGATAGACGGACAGACAGACAGACAGACAGACAGACAGACAACCAGACAGAAATACACACAGAGAGACAAACAGATAGACAAACAGACAGACAGATAGACACAGAGAGACAGACACACAGACACAGACATCAGAACGAACAGACAGACAGACAGACAGGCAGGCAGACGAACGGGCAGACGGACAGACATACATACACACAGAAAGACAAACAGACAAAAAGACATAAAGACAGAGAGACAAACAAACAGACAGACACAGGAAGACAGATAAGCAGATAGACAAACAGATAGACGAACAGACAGACAGATAGACACAGAGAGACACACACAGACATAAGAGGAGACGGACAAACACGGGCATCAATATAAGCAGACAGACAACGTCAAAATTAATTAGGAAAACAAGCACAAATATAGCTGTTACCCCATTCTGTTGTTCTACCCTGTTCTGATATTTTCTATTCCCTTCTATTTCAATCTCCTGCATTACTTTCCTACGCTTTCCCTTCAAACATCATTCTTTCTATCGTCTTGCATTCTGATTTAGGTAGATGTCAATGATTGAATAAATGAATGAGTGAACGAATGAAATAATGACAGAATGGAAGAATAGAAGAATGGAAGAATAGAAGAATGGAAGAATAGATGAATAAAAGAATGGAAGAATGAAAGAATATAGAAGAATTGGAAGAATAGAAGAATGGAAGAATGGAAGGATGCACGAATGAATGAATGAACGAATGAATGAATGGGAGAATGCTTTAATTTATGAATGCACGATTGCATGAATGAAAGCGTAAATGAAAGAACGAACGAATGAATGAACGAACGAACGAACGAATGAACGAATGAATGACTGAATGAATGAATATGAATGAATGAATGAATGAATAATCAGCCAATCAGTCAATCAACCAATCAAATCAACAGTCAATCATTAAACCAATCGATCCCATTCCGATTGATATCTTTCTACTGTAATTATTCCGCCTACCTTGCTTAGAATAATCTCTGGAGCCAAGTACTCTGGGGTGCCACAAAGCGTCCAAGTTCTGCCTTTGACGCGTTTGGCAAATCCGAAATCCGTCACCTGCAAAGTACAACATGCGACAAGTGAGCGTAACATGTCATCAATGATTGACGACACTGTTATTAATATAACGGCTCTATATAATTCATTCAATATAATTATATTCCAGTATTTAACCCTACTCAATAACTGAGGGCTGTTGACATCAACCTTTATAATGCAGTGTAAACATAGGCCTACCGCCGACAAAGATTAGTTTTGGCATATTACATATGTGAGCTTGACGAATATATAGCAATGACAGGAAGTTTTGTAAAGGTGTCTAAAGATATGGATGGATCCAGAGTTTAACGACAGCTTATGGCAACATAGGCCGTTGCCGTAGACAGAAATTATTTTGGTATATTACAGCTCATATTTTATCTAAAGATATGATCACATAATTAGCAATAGTCCCCAACCTTTTCCAGAACAAGGCATCCTAACTAAAAGTCATCCAGCTAGCGTCAGTTGGGCTTAACTTCATTTGTTTTCCTCCAGTTAGTTCTTTGTTTCAATGACGATTAATGATCCTTGTATTCAACCTCAGTGTTGCAATTTTTTTACTCTTCTTAAGTTTTAAAAATTGCGGAGAGTTGCCATGAGTGGACTGCCTAAGGCAATCTTAGGTTTGCTGCATGAATTTTAAGGAAATTCTAAAAGGAAATTATGCCATGTGATGGACTGATTAGTCAAGTACGTTGTTGATAAGCAAAGGACAAAATTTAGTATTGATGCATTTATGGAAAAATAATTCAAATGGGCGCTAGTAGGTCCAGTCAAGAAAACCTGTTTCCTTAAATGGAGCACATGTTGTCCTTGACTGAATCAGTTGCCCTCAATGGTTCATATTATATCATATTATTTTAATGAATGCTACCGAATTAAAAAAATTCCTGCAGCGATAAGATATTTAACTGCGCAAGATACAAAAGTTGAAAACGAGGTTAAAATGGTGTAGATCGGCGGTGGTCCAATAAAGGCAACGGTCCATTTTGGGCAACTTCCCATAGCTATAGGCCTATGTCGGTAGTGTAATCAGTAACCGTAGTCTTTCAGATTTTTTAATAAAAAAAGCTCTTTGTTTCTGCCATACAACCGCCTCACCCTTAGTAAAGCAGGTTTACGCGATTCTTGGTGCCGTGACTCGCAGATGGGGACAGAGAGCCTTATGGCATCACATGCCGTTGAAGTCAAAAGCAAAAGTTACTTCTCGCTAGGTATCAGCAGTTATAAGCGGAACACTGGTACGGAATGACCACAGTAGCGAATTCTACACTAATATAGCGCTGGTGGAAACCGATTAAAGGGTGTCTAAAACGGCCGCTGCAACAGTGGCAACTTATGGCTGCATGGGCCGTTCTACTGTGCATGTATGTATGTATGTGTGTATGTATGTATGTATGTATGCATGCATGCATGTCTGTATGTATGTATGTATGTATATATATATATATATGCATGCATTGCATGTTTGCATTGTTTGCATTGTATTGTATTTATTAATTTATATAGCGCCGCTAAAAGCAGTGACCATTCAGTAGCGCTCCCATGCAGTGCAAGAACCCCTAGAGAAGAAGAAGGTTTAGAGGAGGGAGAAGGCTGTAGGAAGAGACCCAGAAAGAATGGTGATACGTAGCGGGGAAGGAAGGGCATTCCATAGTATATATAATTATGTATGTAAAAGTAAGTAAGTAAGTATATTCTTTATTCAACCAATTGCTTATCCGCACTTTGGTGTGCATACATTTATACAGAGTATAACATTCTTATTATAAACGATCTGCTTGAGAGATTGTCCGCTTGTGGAATAAAACGGTCATGTAATCTCGGGCCCAGGGTGTAGGGGAGTGGCTTTTTGGGGGAGTAGCCCATGGAGTACATGCCCCGGGTTTCATTAATGTAAACCGTAAACTTTGAGACTTTAGGCCAAACCTTTTGGCGCAGTTTTACGTGGATAGGGAACTTTTTCCAGCTTTTAGAAGACCACGACATGATCATCTGAAATCTTTCACGCTGTTGACAATAATTTAGAGTACGTGTGTAAACTTTTTTACAGGTGTGTAATAGAGACCCTTACATATTATCGCGTTTACTACCGGCTAGTAAAACTCCGCCACTGTTCGCTTTCTGACAGTGCCAGTCCCAAGCCTGGATAAAGGAGGAGGGCGACGATAATGGTCTTTGTTACCACACAGCTAGTCGTTAAACAGTAAAACTACCACCACCGGCTAGTAACTTAGTACATCAGCCATAATCTCTTAGCGCTACTGAAACAATCATGTAGCACTGACGTCGAGTTGTTTGCGACATCTTACGGCTGCGAAGGACATTGTTGTCGAGCTTGACAGGCTTGACAATTTCTCATTTATTTTGTTTATAAATAAAAGAGCGTAGTAGTAATAATGACAGCAGAAGTAGCAGTAGTTTCCTGTGTTTAATATATAAATACATAGTAGTAGCAGTAATTGTAGCAGTAGCAGTAGTTTCGAGTGTTTAGCGACATCTTGTAGCTACCAGGTCAATTGAGGACGCTACTCTTGGGACTGGCACCATGAAAGCACGCTCAGTGGCGGAGTAGGTTAAGAATGTCGCTTGCTGTTTATTATCATCATCGTCGTCATCGTCGTCATCTTCATCGTCGTCGTCATCATCGTTCAGTTGCAGTCTTTTCCAGCAGTCTCCCGACATTTTTAGGCCACCTGAGGGATTTTTGATACATGTGCACTCTTAAGTCTTATTATATTAAGTCGACAACAAATGGTCGTTTTTATACAATTTAATGGTTTCGATTAAAAGGTGTCGAAGCATAAATGTACCAGTACTTTGTTATTAAATGCTGTAATTAACTATTATTATTATTATTATTATTATTATTATTATTATTATTATTATTATTATTATTATTATTATTATTATTATTATTATTATTATTATTATTATTATTATTATTATAATTATTATTATTATTATAATTATTATTATTGGTTTTATGTTAATATTGTTATATTTGTTGTTGTCGATGTTGTTGTTGCTGTTGTTATTATTATTGTAATTGATATCACTTTTTATTGATATCGCCACATGAAGACGGTTTGGTCGACATCCCATAGCAGTCTCCCCGAAATGTCCCCTCCCCTCCCGGAGACTACACAATATGTTAGAAGAGATTCACTCCCGGCGGGTCCGTTTTTGAATGATTTCGGCCCTGGGAATATATATTCTAAAAAAGGCTCCCGGGTGGGGAGAAAATGTGTCATCCATTTTTGAAATTATCTCTCCACGGGAGAGACGGCAGAGATTTGTTTTAAAGTTGATGAAAATAATTTTAAGCACGTTGGTTTCCTAACGTTATCGTAAAACTATTTAGTATTTTTAGACTACATGTTAAAAAAATTAGGTTTACATAACATTTGCGAGGTGAATTCAATAGAAACAGGGTAGACATTATTTAAGTCCGGAAGAGACTGTATTGGGCAGATTCTGTTTTGGGGGACTCTGGAGAACGATTACCGCAAGTTAACCCTTTAAAGGGCATAATGGCCCTGAACAGTTACAACAATAATAATTACACATTATGTGCCTGCTAACTAACCATGTAGAGGGAATATATTCGTCATGTGGAAAAGTTGACTTTAAAAAATGGCAATATTGTGTCCTATACCCATGAAGCCGAAACTTGTAGTGGCGGTTTGTGGCAACATTGTCGCCACTGCCCATGAAGCCGAAACTTGTAGTGGCAACATTGTCGCCACTGCCCACTAAGCCTTCTAAGTACATCGACCAGTAGGAAAACATAATATTGCCTCTGCCCTTTAAAGGGTTAAAGGAGAAATCCAGACAACGTGACGAATGACGACATTGGACGTTCTCTGCCTAGGAAGGCAGAAAACGAAAAGAAGAAGATTAGAATTAAAGCACTATACCTTAGCAGCACAAAATTTAATAGGAATATTTAAGAATATTGCTGTCAAGGATCTACCAAAACGGTCTAAGAACTCCTCTGTAATCGATCATATGACCATGCACTATATAACACAATAAGGAACATTAATAGGCCTACTCGTAGGCTATGGCTTCCTAATACATTATTGCTGATAATTATAGTGATAATGCAAATAGTTTGCAAACTTCATTTTTCATAAATGTAATATGGAAACGACAAGGCCACAAACCTAACTAAAAGCATCAATACGTCGGAAAAAACCTGAAACAACAACGCCTAGCTCCAAGAAGACAGCTGAACCGGGAGGAAGAGTAAACTGCTTTCAGCTGATCTACAACACATGGAAATTATCCTGCAATGGCAGTGACTAGGGTTGGGTAGCCGTCTCGCAGCAATCGCCAAAAGCAGCTCTGAGAGTGGATTATACGAAAACATTAGCTAATAGTGGAAAAAACCTTTCTATATTATGTTCTTAGAGACAAACATATATCTTGTATACTGTGTAAGGGGGCCATAATCCTAATCATGATGCCCCTAACCTATAATAAGCAGCAACCAACCACTTTACGATACTTCACGGCAGTGATTTCAAACTAGTCCTTCAGTTAACGGCACCTGGCCTTTTAGTTTCATTTATTTTCCTCAAGCTAATTCTTTATCTTAATAACGAGCAATGTTCTAGTATTCAAATGCAGTGTTGCGACTATTTTTACACTACGTGAGGTTAAAAAGATTTAAAGACCTATTTCTGTAGTGATAGTCAGTAGTTTCTCAGATTTTTGAACAAAAAAGCTCTTTGGTTCTACCATTCTACAAACCAACCGCGTCACCTTAAGAGCAGGTTTACGGAACTCTTGGTGACCCGGCACACAAGATGTGAAAAGTAATTGTCATCGAAGACCGTTGACGTCATAAGACAACTTATGGCATAAAAGACCGTTGACGTCATAAGACAACTTATGGCATCAAAGACCGTTGACGTCATAAGACAACTTATGCCATCAAAGACCGTTGACGTCATAAGACTGCCATATATCATCAAAGACCGTTGACGCCATAAGACAGTGCTGTCCAACCCGCGGCCCGCAAAGACATGCGGCCCGCGGGCTGATTCTAAGTGGCCCGCCAGAGCTCCCTAAATATTTGAAATTTCTGTAAAGATGAAGCAAAAGACATTTATCATTTGACAATGTGAACACTAAATCCAGTTCATACGACGCATTTAGATTGTTTAAATTTCTAAAACGTAGTCTACGAATCTGAAAATGAGCGGAAACCAACAAAATCAAATAATTATAGGCCTATTAATGTTACAGCTATCGCCATCTATCGAAAGATAAGAAGAAATAACCAGTAAGCAAAAGACGCGAGCCACGAGTGATTAAAATGAAAGTATTAAAATAAACACACCCTGCTGAAAGTAATTAAACCGGAAACGGATGTCTTGGAGTCTTGGACACACGTGCATATGTTTTGCAATAGTAATGACTATACGACAGCCATTCATAAAATATAGTTATTTCAAACATTCTAAAAATGAGAGTTAAATCGAGCGAAGAGAACAAACGGAAAGTTACGGAAGAAAACCGTACGTTTACTTTAATGCGTCATGGGAACTGGAAAGACGTAAATTATTATGATTAGCCTATCCATCGCGCGCCAATCTCATGATGTCGCTGAGGAATTGATAATACATGACTCGATCGTCTTAAACACCTTTACCACGCATTGCGGCATTCTTTCGACACTATAAATTCAGCATATACGTTTACTATCCAATTTTAGTCAAAAGTGAGCAGTTGAAACTATCATTAGAACAATTGAAATTGGATTTCTGTTCTCGTTTTAAAAAGACAATCCCCCGTTGCTCTTCGTTGAAAATCCATTCACGTGTGATATTTCTAACGTAGGTACAAAATATGCAGTTATTGAGAGGAGATGGAGGTTCAGTGCAAGTTGAAATAATTGAAATACAACATAATTTGGCCCTTCGTTACAAACGCAAGTAGCCTATATATACACCGCCAAATAAGTATGGATCGAAATGTTAAAAAAAGTATTGACGATGTTTGGAAGCACCTACGTCTGTGGAGTTGGATTTTCTGCTAAGTAAAAAACGATATCCTTTGACTGATGACATTTAGAAAATCTAATGAGGGCAGAAGTTACTGAATACCAACCGCATAAAAAAATCTGCAAGCAAAATTCAAAGACAAATATCTCACTAAAAATCACAATTGTAAAGCATGCCTTACATTCCATAGACTACATACAACATTCATCATTATTATTCCATAGTTAATTTTATTACAGTTAATATATACTTTTCAATAAATTTTAGTCGTTGCTTTTGAGTTTAATGGTGCGGCCCTCGGCTTCAAGAATAACTTCTTTGGTGGCCCGCGGGGTCAAAAAGGTTGGACAGCACTGCCATAAGACTACCTTATGGCTTCAAAGTCCGTTGACGTCATAACATAACTTATGGCATCAAATACCGTTGACGTCAATTATAGAACAGTTTTATATAGTTCTTTCTACGTTGCAGCAGTTATGGGCCAAAGAGTGGTATGGAATAACCACATTATCGAACTAGACAGAAATATAGGACCGATGCAGAGCGATAAAAAGGTGTTAGTGACAGCTGCATGTTTGGTTGCAGTTTAATGACACTGTCATTACAAAGACGATTAGCGTCGTCCTCCTTCTTTCTCCAGGCTCGGGACTGGCACTACCATAGTTATGGTAGTGACATCTTATGCGGATGCTCGGGTCGTTGGCGTATGTAATTAGGTATAATAATTTATTTTATTGATGTACATGTGCATAATTGCATATGTGTACGTAATAATAATATGTATGTATCATGCATGCATGCATGTATATGTAGGTATGTGTGTTCTTATGAATGTATGTGTCTATATGTGTGTGCATATGTATGTATGTATGTATGTATGTATAAAGTATGTATATAATAATATATGTATGTATGTATGTATGTATGTATGTATGTATGTATGTATGTATGTATGTATGTATGTATGTATGTATGTATGTATGTATGTATGTATGTATGTATGTATGTATGTATGTATGTATGTATGTATGTATGTATGTATGTATGTATGTATGTATGTATGTATGTATGTATGTATGTATGTATGTATGTATGTATGTATGTATGTATGTATGTATGTATGTATGTATGTATGTATGTAGGTCTAAATACACATTTCTGTAAGCCATACACTTTGAGATAATCAATGACCATTAACGTCGATAGGTACTTTTTTCAGGAATTACAGAAGAATCCGAAATGTTTTTTCGCGGTTGAGAATTTATAGCACTAATGGAAACCCTTTTAAAGGTGTCTATAGTAATTATTACCCAGTATTTAAGCCATGAACTGTCTGCCAGAACCGCATGAATCGATCTTTTTAGTCGTCGCCCTCCTCTTTAAACTTGGCTTTGAACTGGCACTACCGTTAATGTATGCATTGTTGTTGTAAAGTAAGGGCTTTTATCTCCCGCTAAATGGTATTACTATTATTAAAATTATCCGCTATAATCCCTTGGTTAGTTAATGTTTAACGACGCTGTGTCATAACAAAGATGATTAGCGTCACCCTCCTCCTTTATCCAGGCTTGGGACTTGCATTACGACGGTACATGCCGTGTTCTTATTCTTTAACGATGAGTTTACATTGACGAGACCTTTTTATTACAATATATTTTAGGTTTTTGACGAATATGTAGCACTGATGAACAACATTTAAAGGTGTATAAAGAGACCGCATCATCGAGGGCTTTACGAAACGTCTGATGGCTGCGACACTTGACAATATCTCACTTATTTTCTTTATAAGACAAGAATTTAATAGCTTACAGTATTAACGACATCCTATGGCTGCCAGTCCGTTGATTTTGCCCCTCTTTTATCGAAGCTTTCACCCGAGAGCGCATTGGATAACACACTGGCATAGATAGCGAGAGGTACCGAGATCGAGATCCGTAGGCTGGCCTGCTTTGTAGGCTGCTATTAGCGCCGTGTATTGCAGGCTGTCTGTTCTGTTAGTAGTTAA
>JACEVL010000116.1:880191-882691 GCA_020284085.1 Aporrectodea caliginosa | reverse complement strand
GTAACTTTCATCATTAGCGCTGACAATCGACCGTTTAATCATCCTAGAACCAGCTTACTACTGACGATGCTAGAGAAATTGTCGTAATTACAATTACATTTACAATTCGGATGGCTTGAAGAGTTCAGTTTCCAGTCGAGTGTTGAAAGCTGCAGAAGAGAGGACAGGTGGAGGAGAGGTGAGACTGACAGTTATGCAAACTGGCGGAGATCTTTCGGCAGTTCGTTCCAAAGAGCTGGTGCAGGGTGGATTACAGATCGGTTGCAGAATTTCAGAGAGGAGGTGACTGGAGGCCGAAATGGAGAGAGATACGATGATGAGCGAGTAGACCAAGGCTGTTGGATGATGAATAGCTCATTATAGCTGGCGAATGTAAGAGGGTTGAGAGTTTTGAAAGACAATGGTGGTAAAATTACGTTCCAATCATTATTTTCTTATTAATGCACTGAGGGACTTTTTGCCAATTAGCCTGAGCTCATAAATTAGCTAGTGCTGGGCTATAAACTTCAGAATTTCTATTTTATTATTTACAATTTCGAAGTTAATTGAGAACTATCACATTTGTTTTGTGCCAGATTAGGTCACGCGATGTATATGATACTCGTAAAATTAGTGCATGTGGACATGGCATCTGTTGAATTAAGTGATAGAAATAGCACGCCCGTAAAATTAGGTCAAATACCTAGTGGACCTGTAACATTTAGGTCATAGCAATGGAGCACTTGTAAAAATTAGGTCATGGAAATTAGGCAGTTGTAAAATTAGATCACAGAATTATGGCACTTCCAATATAGCCTACGGTCGTGGAAATAAAGCATCTATAAAATTAGGTCCTATAAATAATGCACCCATATAATTAGATCAGTGAAAATGGGTCATTGAAATGTAGAAGCTGTGAAACTATGTGATGGAAAAAGTGCATCATAGAAATACATGCAATCATACGTGTATACACACCTTAAAGCTGTACTGCATGCCAACGAGAAATGGAAAGGAAATGGCTTGGAGAATTCTCTTCTCGTTCAACGTATGTTCCACTTGCTTAAGCTTCACCACCTACAATCAACAAATTAGGACAACGAAAGCACAAATTAACTTAATTTACGGGTGCATTTAATGACGAAAAAGCCGATGATGATGATGATGATGATGATGATGATGATGATGATGATGATGATGATGATGATGTTTCAAATTTCATAATTGATTTTTACAGTAAAAGTTGACCAGACAAACTTCATTCAAAAGTAGATTGGCAGATCAACTAACAAATTAAGACAACGAAAGTACAAATTAACATAATTTACGGATGCATTTTAATGACAATGATGATGATGATGATGATGATGATGATGATGATGATGATGATGATGATGAGGATGATGATGATGATGATGATAATGATGATGATGATGATGATGACTACGACGACGATGATGATGATGATGATGGTGCTGATGATGATGTTGATGATGTTGTTGATGATAATAATGATGATGATGATGATGATGATGATGATGACGACTACGACGATGATGATGATGATGATGATGATGATGATGATGATGATGATGATGGTGCTGATGATGATGATGATGATGATGTTGTTGTTGATGATAATAATGATGATGATGATGATGATGATGATGATGACGACTACGACGATGATGATGATGATGATGATAAGGTGATGATGATGATGAAGGTGATGATGATGGTCGTAGCATTGATGATGATGACAGTGATGATGAAGGAAACGAGATACGTCGTTGTATCAACGACAGAGAGGTTGCACGATGATTGACCTTCTGTTTGTCGAGAATCTTCATTGCGTAATAATCCTTAGTCGTCTTATGTTGAACGAGCATCACGCGACCAAAGGAACCCGTTCCAAGGGTTTTAATGCGGTCGAAGTCATCGAGACAAGCTGTGTTCTACAATGAGACACAATGTCATTGTTGACTCTCTCGACTCTATCACTTCTCATGTTTAGTTCGGATTGATTCAAAGATTCGTTGAATTCTTGGTCGGTTATTAAAGCCAGATTACCAGACTGTCTAAATTCATAAGTTATTAAATTGTTTGTTTACAAAACTTAATTGCAAACCGAAGTCCATGTAGAATAACCGGAGATGCATTAATTACAACAATGCTTAACTAGCTAAATAAAAAGTTCGCCTATTCTTCTGTTCCTTCCTGCCTTCCTTCATTCATTCTGTTAATTATTCCATCCCTCGTTCGTTCAATCATTAATTTTTTAATTGATTAAGTAAGTAATTAATTGATTCATTCATTCATCCATCCACCCTTCCATCCCCACACACACCCAACAATCCATCCATCCACCCACCCATTCATCATCCATACATCCTTCCACCATCCATCCATCTATCAATCAATCCATCCACACGCACGCAAACACACTCACACCCACACGCACATACACACACATCCATTCTTTAGACCACAATTCCTACCTGCGAAGGGTTTTCCCATTTCA
>JACEVL010000116.1:830191-875191 GCA_020284085.1 Aporrectodea caliginosa | reverse complement strand
AGTATTTCGGGGATGGCGTCTTCAGCCCTTCCACCCAGGGTCGCTTTAACTCCGTGGAAAAAGCCTGGGTGGTAGAAAATTAGGGAAATATGGAGAATTCGTTGGGACTATTTTGCGAGCGAACGACCTGCTTGCGCCGTTTCGCAATCGATTGGCTTGACTCCGAGAAATATTATAATAAGCGCTGGGCGCTTCCCCAGCGCTGAATGGAAGCACACCCAGCGAGCGCTGGCCACGGCTGATCGGCTAGAGCAGGAAGAGTTGTGAAGGAACGCTAGCTGCAATCTGATAGCCACTACACGTTAGCCGCTAACTGGTAGCCGTAACATGCTAGCAGGTAGCCGTTACATGATTACTATAAATTGTTAGCGTTAAATGTTAGCAGCTAACTGTTAGTCGTTACATATTAGCCGATAAATGATAGTCGTTGCATGTTATTCGCTAACTGCTATCCGTTGCATGTTAGCCGTTAACTTCTAGCCGTTACATGTTAAATATAAACTGCTAGCGTGCAATTTAAGTAGTTACCTGTTAGTCGTTACATATTAGCCGATAACTGGTAGCCGTTACATGTTGACTCTAACTGGTTTGCAGTTAGTGGTTTAATTGTAATATAGTAGGTAGCGGTTAGTGATTTACTGTTAGTTATTAGCAGTTAGAAGTGATCAGTTAGTGGTTAGCAGGTCGTGGTTAGCAGTTATGGGTTAGCAATTATTGGTTAGCAGTTATATCGCATTCAGATACGGAAAGTTATTGACAGTGTTAATTGTTATTGCTAGAATTAAATGTTAGCAGCTAACTGATAGCCGTTACATGTTAGCCGCTTAATTCCTGCTAGTTGATTATATATAAGCCACTTAGGCCTACTGGCTACCGCTCACTGCTATCTATATGTAACTGTTAACAGGTTCAATATTATCAGTAGTCTTTTAGTATTAAATGTTCTGCATTTTGTAACTGGAACTATTTAAACGTCATGCCTTCTATCTGAATAGCTAAACTTTTAAACAAATATATTATGAAGCCAAAATAACATTAGCAGTAGCAGTAGCAGTAGTAGCAATAGTAGTAGTAATAACAATAATAGCAATAATAATAATAATAATAATAATAATAATAAATAATAATAATAATAATAATAATAATAATAACAATAACAATAACAATAACAACAACAACAATAACAACGACAACAATAACAATAACACTAACAATAACAATAATAATAATAATAATAATAATAATAATAATAATAATAATAATAATAATAATAATAATAATAATAATAATAATAATAATAATAATAATAATAATAATAATAATAATAATAATAACAATAATAACATCTTCGTAGCGATGGCAAACGTCCGGATGGAACCACACTGGTCCCAGGGGCAGCAGGCAAATACATCACCTGGGATGTGACCAATGTCCATACATGTGCAGCATGATGATCCATCGATGATCATGAATGCTGATGATGATGCTGAGCTGGCCGCTGTTCGTAAAGAGGCAAAATATTCAGGCCTACCTTCATCACAGACATTTGTGCCCATATCCTTTTGCAATCATTGGGACCAATCAACCGTTGACATTTGATTTTATTTTGCTGAGTTCTCGCAGTTCGTATATCTGCAATTTCTCTCAAAATATTTGAGATAGAAATTACCTTAGTTAGCAAGTTTCTGTTTAACGAAGCGATACTAACAGTGATGGAGTCATAGACACACGTTTTTACACTGTGAGCCATGGGCCACTGAGGTTTAGTTAGTTCTCAGAATGGTTTTATCTTCAGTACACTTCTTGCATTAGCCTGAGGGAATCATATATAAAGAGCAAAAATAAACATTATCGATTTAGTCCTACATGTATAATAATAATAAACTAATAATAATAAACACGTGAGAATCGATAAATGCTGCATAATTAAATAATAATTCTTCCAGCATAAATGTGCTGTTATTTTTCTATACCATTAAATTGCGTGATTTCAGTGTCAATAAGATGTTGTTCCAATCGTTCCAAAATACGAGACACTAAAGTTCATCAGTAATAATAATGCGCTAATAATAATAATTTCCATAATAATAATAATAATAATAATAATAATAATAATAATAATAATAATAATAATAATAATAATAAAATTGTTTCATAATAATAATAAGCTAATCAATAACAATAACATGTTTAGCGTTGCCCATACTGGCCTTTTGCTAGCCAGGCTTGGGACAGGCACTCCCGGGTAGATTACGGACAGTGGCGGAGTTAATACAACTCGAGATGATGATGATGATGAACAGATGATGATGATGATGATGATGACGATGATGATGATGATGATGATGATGATGATGATGATGATGAATCCAGAGTTTAACGATATCCTATGGCAACAAAGCATTTCAGCCGTTAACGTTGACATGAAACCTTATTTTGAACAGTTCTCGCAGTTCGTATATTATAATACATCTCAAAATATTACAGAGATAGAAATTAGTTTAGTTAGTTTCTGTTTAACGAAGCTGCACTAACAGTGATGGAGTCATAGACACAGGAAACTAGATAAAAATTTCACACGGTGCTAAACATAAAGTGGCCCCGAAGTATAATATCGCTTTATGAGAAAGCGTCTTAAAGGTGTGCAAGTAAAAATAATAATAATCTTCTCTTTATTGAAGAGCCTGACAAACGCACTGCGCTGTACATTAACATGTTATGCAATTGAAACAACAAATCTTAACTACTAACAGAACAGACAGCCTGCAATACACGGCGCTAATAGCAGCCTACAAAGCATGTCCGCCCTACGGATCTCGAACTCGGTACCTCTCGCTCTCTATGCCAGTGTGTTATCCAATGCGCTATCGTGCCCCCAGTGTACATTTCATACCAATATTTCATGCCTTCCAGACTCGTGACATAAACCGCCATGTTCCAAGAAGATTAAGAATGTAATAGTCTATGGCGTGTTTATAAATAGTCCTTTCCAGATTTAGCTGTCAGGGCCGATAACGTCACTCTCCTCCTTTTACCACGCTTGGGACTGGCACTACTAGAGTGCGGACAATGGTAGGGCCGATGGCTTATTAAGGCGTAAAATGGTAGTAGTTTCAGTTTAACGACACTGTGTGATAACAAAGATCATTAGCGTCACCCTCCTCCTTTATCCAGGTTTGGGACTGGCACTGTCAGAAAGCGAACAGTGGTGGTGTACGAGGAATAACGTTATATAATATTCAGGAACAAAGACCATCATGTGAGAGGACTTCTCCCGAGATGTTATATATTTTATATCTCTCACTGGTTTTTACCTTTACTGTCCGAACTCCGCAACGATAATTTTAATACCATTATGCTATTACCTTTACACACCTTTCCTGAAAATCTTTACTTCTTATTACGAAATTTAACTGATCATGTGGTAGGCATGATCGTAAATACCAAATTTGACAAATTAGCTAACTCTAAGCATTTAGCGCAGGTTATCAGCTTTATCAATCAAAATTTTAGTGTTATGCCAGAGGGCTTCTTCGGATGTTAAATTGAATGTTATAGTCGCTCATTCGGTTTCTAGCTTATACTGTCCGAAATAACTGCAATGAGAATTTTAATACCACTTTGCGATTGGCTTTACATACCTTTTTTCTGCGCTATCTTTACTTTCTTATTCAAAATATTAAATACGGCCTATGTTGTCATAAGCTGCCGTTAAACTGTGGACACACACATTGTACATTATTATTACTACAAACTCGTACGTATAATCTTTGTCGTCAATAATTTTATTCGACAAAATTAGAAAACTATCATTTAGATTTGGTTATATAAATTATTTATCAATTAAAATTTTAGTGTTAGCCTTTTAATAATTGGATCCCAAATTGAATGCTCGGCCACTTATTCAGATTGCAGCTTAAACACCCGAAATAACTGTAAATAACATCCTTTAAATACCTTCATTTTCAAGGTAGTTAATGTTATTGTTGGCATCGCCCGTTATGTCTTGGTCATCAGTATAAGAAGCAAAATTTCGTTCTCATAGTAGCTGTAATGTTGTAATACCACCTCGTATCTTTCAGTGCCTTATCTACCATGTTATCTGCCCCTGTGCAAGCTGGATTTCCAATGAAAGAAATTCGTCTTTTAAATAGAAATTGGATTGATGAAATCACATCTTCCCCGGCTTAAATAGAAGTTGGAATGATGAAAGGTAAGGTACTTTTGTTCAATAGAAGTTGGATTAATAACAGTTAAGTATGGACAATTTTCAGAGTTACCTACTTACTGCTCGGGGAAATTGTCCGGGGGAAATGTCCTAGACCCGGATCTAGGTTATGGGGCACAGTAGCCGAACCTACAGGGCTCGGCCTGTAAAGCGGAGTTACTCTTCCAGCCTCCTGAGTTCGAGCCTCCTGCGTTTAGACAGTCATTGTTTATGGACAGTAAGCAAGTCCTTCTCCCACATTTCTAAATGTAAATGTAATCGAACATTTATTTAGCGCCGCTAATTTCAGCAGCTTTCTCGACCCATTTTCTAAGTGTCATCAATGTTCTGTCGTATGGTCATGACTATTGTGTCCACTTCTAAGCTTTGGAGGGAGGGGAATATCAAATACAAACCTATTTTATTGTACTGTGGCTGCTGAATAATATTATTATTCACTGATCAATAGGATTTGCTCCAAGTTAATGACCGATTATGCAAGGAGCGAAGCTCACTTATTAAAGTCGTCTGACTACTTTTCGCGGCCCTCTGGCGCTGAGGAAATATCGCGTTTTGTGTATGAAACTGTTGCAAGGGTCTATTTTCAAAGGCGCTCAGTCAAAACAAAATTGATAGGTATACACAGGTCAAACTCGGTTCCGGGTCAAGATACAAGGGTTAGGCAGACAGTCAGATGGCTAAGGTGGATGGTGTTTAGAATGGAAATGACGAGGGAGGTAAGGGGAAGAGCATGGCTCAGGATACAATTTGTGAAAGAACAGTGTTTTCAGTTTTGAGTGAAATGCCCATGGAGAGTTAATAGGAGGTGAGGCTTTGGTGAGTTCTTATGATGGAACAATTCTGGCGGGAGTTTGTTCCAGAGCGGAAGAATGGATACCTGGCAAACGTATAATACAATTGAATGTATATATTACAATTTGCAGGTCATTGGCCCAATGGATGTCTTAGTTTAAAAATAGAGTAAATTAAAATTATCGACTTTTTTAAAACATGGTTTCCAGCTTAACCCTCTAAGGGACAAGATTTTTTTTGGTCTGCAAAATGTTCACAACTAACACAAATACATTGTCTAGGGTTCTCCTGTCTACATAATGTAGTCTATTTTATGCTTAGTAGTACACATTTGCATTATGGCCACTTTTATTTTATGGGACAGATATATCCCATTGTCCGTTAAGCGGAAAAAGTACATTTTTGTGCTATGTTGGACTATGTTGATTGAAATGTCAGAATATGATCATGTACCATGTAGCAACGAATTTAATTGAACAGATATGATAGATAGTTAGTTAGTGTGGAACTTGGTGTAACAGTTACGGTCACTTTGCAAACATTGAGCAACACTACTACAGGTGAAATCTTGACCTGTTGTCTTTGCCACTCTTGTGAATATGCTTGCATCTCTTCCTGTCGGGCAAGATGTGAGGCAAATGATTATGTATCAACACTAGAGACGCCTTTCTTTGATGGTTCCAGTTGGAAAAGCATTCCTCCTGGAAGTACAAATACCTATGAGACCACGAACCACCTGCTGTCTGAACTCCAAATGTGTTATTTTGGTGTCTGTTGGGAGACTTTTTCAAGTATCCATTCACCACTGCTTTGTCCAGGCTATCAAACATCACTCTCAGATAATACTACCATCGGCATTAAATTCTGTTACATAGGCCTAATACGATTTGAGCTGGTCTTCCAGATCAATTCCTCCCACATAATTATTTGTTGTATTCTTTCACCCATGATGGAACGTTGATAACAACCTTCACAGCGGAACCTCCTGACGTATATCTATAGATTCTGTACCTATATACGGATGGTTCCGAATTGGATATGAGATGGACAGCCTTTGTGTCCATCCACATCAAAAAGTTCATCTGCTTGTCCTTTGTTTGGAGGGACTTTGTATGCTTGCAGGCCCTAGGCATATTTGTATATATGCATGTGTATATGTATGTATGTTATGTATGTAGGCATGTATGTATGCATGTATGTATGTATGTATATATGTATGTACATATGGATGTATATACGTAAGTTCATATGTATGTATCTATGTATGTGTGAATTCGTGAATGTATGTGTGTAAGTGTGAATGCATTTATGTATGTCTCTATGCATGCACATATGTATGTATGTATGTGTGATCATGTTATATATATATATATATATACATATATATGTTTGTATGTATGTGTGAATATGTGTGTATAATATGTATGTATGTATGTATGAATCTCTAGCCTGCATGAATGCATCTATGTAGGTTTTTACAATGACCTTTCATGAACAGGCATTTTGTACATGCATTTTATGATATTGATTAAGGGACAATGGGACATATATGTCCCATGAAGATTTTCTTCAAAATATGCAAGACTGTGATAGGAATGGTTCTTGTCAATAAATATCCTCTTTTGTGAAGAGTCGATGTACAATATTTAAAAGTTTTGTAATGTATTATTCCTCTGTGAGAAAAAATAAAAAATGACAAAGTTTGTATTTTATTTAAAAAAATTAATAATTTTAAAATAAAAATATCTGGCCCATAGAATGTGTGGGAACTCATGAAAAGGTCACAGTTAGATTGATCAAATACTGAACAAATAAATAAAATCGTTAAACAAACCCATTTGTTCAATCTAATAAATCCAGGCACTTTTTTCTGACATGGGACATATATGTCCCATATCCCTTAGAGGGTTAAAAGGAATAATTGAAAAGTAATTGGTAATTGAAATACAATCAAAATGTAATTGTAATTCAATTACTTTCACAATCAAGTTATTTTAATCCAATAGCGGCGTTGTTTGGAGATGCAAAACCAGCGCTCCCAGCACCAACAATTCCAGAAATATTGCGCATCGATCCTGATAAATACCTCGATGTTGACACAATCGGAAAATAATACAATAATAATAATAATATTTTCGTTTATTGAAACGAAATTCTTTGTAATGTATTAGCGAGCTGGACTTTACCAATACCGATTTGCAAATTCTAGTGATGAGGTGACGGAAAGGCTGAGAATGGTGTTTAGCGCGGAAAAGGAGCGGGTTGAGCGAAGTGGTTGAAATATGAAAACCGAACGGAGATAGTTTACACGGTTTAACGATATCTTGTGGCTGCCAGGGCCGTTGACTTGCAGGTCACAATATCAATAATACATAACATTAATTGTGAGCTAAACTGTAGTTTTGTAACCATTATTGCCTTACAATATTTAATTTAAGTACTCTGTGTTGAACGTAATAAACATCTTTAATTAATTTATCCAATGTTTAATGACATCTTTTAGCAACAAAGGCGGTTGACGTCTTTAAAGTTTTTGGTGCATTTCAGTTCATTTTCGTGTAGTGTCCTTCATCAGTCATTTTCTTTATCTTTTTTACGTCTGGGATTCTATTTCTGATAGGATATTGACGACTTTAAAGTTTTTTTTACGTATTTAAGTTCATTTTCGATGCTATCAATATTCTATCTCTTTTCTTGTCTTTGCTTCTTTTCTGACAGGAAGTTGCAACGATGAAATTTGACAGGTGGTTGTTCTTTTTTCCCCCTTTTATCCTTCTTTTTTATATTAAAAAACAAAATTAATCTTCTAGCCTTACAGGCTCTCCATTCATTTGTTGCGGCCATATAGGCTCTATTAATAACTGTTTTCAATCAGTTTTCAATGTGGAAGACAGGTTACTAGCTAGTTATCAATCTTAATCTTAAATCTTAATTACAATATTTACAGAGCATCACATCTATCTCTCTATTAATTAACATCAAGCTATCAATTTTACATTTACAATCAATGTTCAATTGTATTGTATTGTATTGTATTCAAGATATTTATCAAGCGCTTCTCAAACGGTGAACCATTCAGAGGCGCTCCCAGTGCGCAAGGCCAAAGAGAAGAAAAAAAAATTTTGAGAAAAGCAAACAGTGGGAAGACAGGTTACTAGCTAGAATTCGAGAGCGAGTAGATGGAGACAGCGCATTCCAAAGAGATGGACCAATTGAGGTAAAGGCCGGGACTGCTGCCGTTAGCTGTTCTAGTATGAGGTACTAGAAGCTTAAGTCTGTTTGATGAGCGTAGTGGTCGATGGGAGGAGGCTGAAAGAGGCCGGATTAAAACATGTTTTTGGAAACTCAATATTCATAGTCCATCAAGAATAGTACAAGAATTCGTAATAAACATCATACATTTTTGAACACAGTGTATATGTAATATTTGGTGAACCCGCTTTAAAGGTGTGTAAAGAGTGTTATATTAAGAAATGTTTAGCGACACCTTACGGCTGCCAAGAAGTCCGTTGACGTCGACCACACCTTACCTATGTTGAAGGCCAAAACAATTTACAGTCATTGACAAAACGGCCACTCACCTGATAGTTAAGAAGAAGCAGAAGGAGCTGGTTATGAGGAGGAGGAAGGAGAAGGAGAAGGAGAAGGCGAAGAAGGAGAAGGAGAAAGAGAAGGAGAAGGGGAGAAGGAGAAGGAGAAGGCGAAGGAGAAGAAGAAGGAGAAGGAGAAGGAGAAGGCGAAGGAGAAGGAGAAGGAGAAGGAGAAGGAGAAGGAGAAGGAGAAGGAGAAGGAGAAGGAGAAGGAGAAGGAGAAGGAGAAGGAGAAGGAGAAGGAGAAGAAGGAGAAGGAGAAGGAGAAGGAGAAGGAGAAGAGAAGGAGAAGGAGAAGGAGAAGGAGAAGGAGAAGGAGAAGGAGAAGGAGAAGGAGAAGGGGAAGGAGAAGGAGAAGGAGAAGGAGAAGGAGAAGGAGAAGGAAGGAGAAGGGGAAGGGGAAGGAAGGAGAAGGAGGAGGAGAAGGAGAAGGAGAAGGAGAAGGAGAAGGAGAAGGAGAAGGGGAGAAGAAGAAGGAGAAGGAGAACGAGAACGAGAACGAGAGGAGAAGGAGAAGGAGAAGGAGAAGGAGAAGGAGAAGGAGAAGGAGAAGGAGAAGGAGGAGGAGGAAGGAGAAGGAGAAGGAGAAGGAGAAGGAGAAGGAGAAGAAGAAGAAGAAGAAGAAGAAGAAGAAGAATTAACAACAACAACAAGAAGAAGAAGAAGAACAACAAGAAGAAAATCAAAGAAGTTAAAGAAGAAGAAGGTGGAGAAGGAGGAGAAGGAGATGATGGGGATAATTACTATGGTATGCATGTCTGTGTGTATTCCAATTCATTTATAAAGCGCCACGGCTAAACCAAGTTACCAACTTTGATATAAGGGCGCTTAAACCCTAGGGCTACCAAGCTTTTTGCAAACCCCCTGGTTAACCCCCCCCCGGCGGGGGTTTTACAAAAAAACTTTTTTGGGAAAATTTCCGTGGGTTTTGGTTTTTTAAAATAAATTAAACTTTGGCCCAAAGGAAAATGGAAAGTTATTTGGGAAAAAACAGTGTTTAATTTTTTTGGGGTTGGGGGGCTTTAGAATTTACTTTGGTTAGGCCAAGCCAAAAAATTTTTTTCTAAAATTAAGGCCCGTTTAAGGGCCCTTTTTTGTTAAAAAAGCCGGGCCTTTAATCTTTTTAAAAAAAAAAAAAAAAAAAAAAAAAAAAAAAAAAAAAAAAAAAAAAAAAAAAAAAAAAAAAAAAAAAAAAAAAAAAAAAAAAAAAAAAAAAAAAAAAAAAAAAAAAAAAAAAAAAAAAAAAAAAAAAAAAAAAAAAAAAAAAAAAAAAAAAAAAAAAAAAAAAAAAAAAAAAAAAGGGGTTAAAAAATTTTAGGGCCCGGTTTTTAACTTTTCCCTTTGGGGATTTTTTCGGAATCCTTACTCCAAAGAACGAAATTAAAATTATCTTTTTATTTTTTTAAGTATTAAATTGTTTGCGAAATTTTGGGAACTAAAAAACGTAGTTCTTTTAAATGCTTTTTTTTAAAACAAAAATTTAAAGCAAAAATTTTCAGTGGCCTTTATTTTTTTAAAAATTTTTGGTGGTTAAAAATACTTTTTTTTAAAAAAACAAAAATTTTAACAATCCCAATAATTCGGAAATAAAAAGGGTTGTTGATTTAAACAAAAACAAAAACTCCAAAATTAAAAAAAAAATTTTTAATTTTTAAAAAACCCTTTATAATAAAATAATAATAATTTTTAAAAATAAAATTTAATTTTAAAAATAAAAAATTTTTTGGGAAAACAAAAACCAATTGTTTACGGCCCATCCCCTTTTTGGTTAAAATTTAAATTTCCCCAGAATGGGCGAAAGGGGAAAAAGTTTTACAACCCCGGATAATTTTGGATTGATTTTGGGTGGGTAAAAATAAAATTTGGGGCCCAGTTTAAAATTTTTAGGGCCATGAGCATTTAATTTTCCTGGTGAAACAAAAGGGTTAGGGAAAAATTCTGTTTTTTGACATGAAACCTTTTTTAAAGCGCGTTTTGATTTAAAAAAACCCCAAAAATTGGTAAAATTAATTTTTAAAATTTCTTTTTTGAAGAAAATTTTAAACCCAAAATTTTTTCTAGAAATGCAGCAATTTTTAAGCTCAAAAAAAACCCGGGAATTTAGTTAGCTTATTCCCGGGCCCCTTTTTTCTTTTCCTTTTTGCATTTTTTTTAAACAGGAATAATCTCTGACCGTCTTTTTTTAAAGTTCCACTTTGAAAATTTGTTTTGGTTGAAAATGGGGTTTTAAAAAGGCTTTTTCCTCTTTGAAACAATTCTTAGGCCTTTATTTTTAAAAATTTTGGCGATTTTTTCCGCCCTTTTTTCCCGCAGCCCCCTTCAACTGAAAAGGTTTTGTTCCAATTTTTCCCGCGGAAAGCATCCAAGTTTTTCTTTTCCCAATTTCCTTGTTGGAAACCCTTTTTTAATGGCCAAAAGGAAAAATTTTTGATTGGTTTTTTAATTAAAATTTTAATCCTCCCAAATAAATTTTAAAATTTTAACTAAAATTTTTCAACCCACCCCAACTTTTTTAAAATGCTGCGAAAGGAATTGGGGCGCTTTTGGGCAAAAATTTTTTAAACCCTTTGAAATTTAATTTTTTCTTTAAAACGAAAAAAATTTGTAAAAATTTAAAACCCCCAAAAACCGGCGATTGAAAAAATTTTGGCCCGGTTTTTAGGCCAACAGGGTTGATAAAATTTTTCCCCGCGGGCCAAAAAATCGTTTTAGGGGAAAGGGGGCCCTTAAAAAATTTTCAAGTAAAAAAATAAAAACCCTTTTTTTAGAAACCCTGCAGCTTTTTACCTTAAAAAATTACATTAGGGGGAAATTTAAAGGTCTTTTTTAACTTTTTAACCAAACGAATGAATAAGCGTTGACCTCAAAGTTTCCCGCCCTGGGGTTTTTGGGGGAAAATGGTTTTCTTTCTTCCTGGTTAACCAAATTTCCTTACGGCCCCATTTAATTTCATTCCAATTTTCCGCCCTTCCCCGACCTTTCAAAAAACCCGGGGCCAAATTTCCAAAAAAGTTTTAAATTTTTTTTTTAATTTTTGGGCGGTTTAAATTAAATGTTTTTAAAAAATTTTTGCTTCCCCGGGCCGTTTTTAAAAATTTTACCCCTCCTCCTTTTAAAAAACCTTTTAACCTAAACTTTTTTTAATTTTTGCGGAAAGGGGGGGCCGATGGCTTAAAAAAGGGGAAAAATGGTAGAGTTTTTTTTTTTAAACGACCCCTTTTTAAAAACCCCCCATTAGCCCCCCCCTTCCCCTTTTTAGGCCCTTACAGTTTAATAAAAATTTCATAAGGGTATTTTCCTTTTTAAGAAAGCTGTTTGGTAAAAAAAAATTTAATTTTTTTCTTTTTGGGGAAGGCCTGCAAAAAAAAACTGGCGGACTTCTTTATCCTTTGCCTTTAAACCAAACGGGCCCAATACAATTAAAAAAGCTGCCTTTTTAAAAATGTCTGTAAAAGGACCCCCCCTTCCCCAATTTTGGGGGCCCCCAAGTTCCCTTTTTTGTCCTACATCCCTTTCCCTTGCCCCTCCCCTTAAACCCCTTCCAAGAAAAAAATTAAATAGTTTATTTTTAAAAAACCCCGTTTTAACGTCGGGGGGATTTTTTTCCCCTTCCTTTTTTCCGGTTTTATCTTTACTTTTTTTTCAAAATTTAAATTTTAAGGGCCTTGTTTAAAAAATAAGCTCCCCTTTTCCCTGTGGCAACCCCCATTGTACTTTTATTTTTTTAAAACTCGTAACAAAACCTTTGCGTCGTTTTTATTTTGGGGCCCAAATTAAAAAACATCATTTAGATTTGGGGGTTATATAAATTATTTTTAAATTTTAAAAATTTTTAAGGTTCCCTTTTAATAATTGGACCCAAAAAATTAAATTTTTTGGCCCCAAAACCTTTTCGGGGTTCAGCTTAAAACCACCCGAAATTTCCTAAAATTTTAAATTTTAAATACCTTTCATTTTTCCAAATAAGTTTTAATTTTAAAAATTGGGTTGGGTTTTTTCCCCTTTTTTTTTTGGTTTTATCATTTTTTAAAAAAAATTTTGGGTTTTTCATAAGCTGAAAATTTTGGAAACCCCCTTGTACTTTTTTAAAAAAAACCTTTTAAAATCTTTTGCGGGTTTTTTTTTTTAAAATTAAAAAACTATCATTTGGGTTTTTATATAAATTATTTACCCTTAAAATTTTGGACTTTAAATTTCCCCAAAAAAAGTGGAACTTACCAGTCCATTTTTAACCCTTAAAAATAATGTAAATAAAATTTAATTTTCTTTTAAAGGTAATTAAGAAAACGGCCGGGGGTTTTTTGGCAAAAATCGGGCAAAATTTCCCTAGCCCCCGGAATTTGGTAAACCCCCCGTACCGGCCTTTTACACGGGGGTTTGGGCCCCCTTGTGGGGCGGAGGTAATGGTTCCCCCAACCTCATTTGGGGTTTTTGGGAACCCATTGTTTGGGACTTTCCCCCCAAAGTTTAACTCCCCAATTGAAAAATTTTAAATTTGAAAATGAAAATTTTATAGCCCGTTTAAAACGCCGGGGTTAAAATTGCCCCAATTTGCCCTCCCGGTTTGGTTTTGGGGCCGGGGGGAACCCCTTTACAGGGTGGCCCTTTAAGCGGAGGGGGGAATTTAAAAAAAAACCTTTTTTTTGACGTCTTTTTTTGGGCTTTAAAAAAGCCCTTTCCCCCCAATTTTAAATTTTGGTAAATTAATAAACCATTTGCGGGCAAATCACAAAAATTTCTCTGCCCCCTTTTTTTCCCGGGCCCTTCTAGTTTTTTGGGTATGGCCCTTGTGTTTTAACTTTGGGAAGGGGTTTCAAACCTTTTCGTCAAAACAAAATTGATAAAGGGGTTTTGGGCCCCAAAATCCGGTTTAAAATTTCAAATACAAAAGGGTTGACCAGCGGTCAGGGGCAAAGGGGTATGGTTTTGTGGTTGGGGGAAGGTAAAAAAGGCGGCTCGGGTCAAAAAAAATTGATTTTAAAAGGGTAAATGGCCCGGGGAAAATAAGGGGGTTTGGGAGCATAGGGAATTCTGGCAGGGGGGTTTGTTAAAGAGAGGGGGGAAGGGAAGAAAACCTGGAATAAAATTTTGGAAAGAATTTTAAAATTTTGGGGAAAAGGGCCCAAATGGAGAAGAAAAAGGGGGTTTTTTAAAATTTTTTTAAAATTTCCCTTTTCCCTTAAAGGGGAAATTTTTTGGTCCTCAAAAGCAAAATAAATTAAAATAATTTTTAAAGGGGTTCTTGGGGCCCAAAATAAGGGTTATTTTAAAATTTTTTGGTATAAAATTTGATTTATGGCCACTTTTTTTTTTAAGGGGGGACAGATATATCCCATTGTCCGTTAGGGAAAAGTACATTTTTGTGCTATGTTGGACTATGTTGATTGAAATGTCAGAATATGATCATGTACCATGTAGCAAAAAATTTTAAATTTGAACAGATATGATAAATTAGTTAGTGTGGAACTTGGTGAAAACAGTTACGGTCACTTTGCAAACATTGAGCAACACTACAGGTGAAATCTTGACCTGTTGTCTTTGCCACTCTTGTGAATAGCTTGCATCTCTTCCTGTCGGGCAAGATGTGAGGCAAATGATTATGTATCAACACTAGAGACGTTTTTTGATGGTTCCATTTGGAAAAAACATTCCTCCTGGAAGTACAAATACCTAGAGACCACGAACCACCTGCTGTCTGAACTCCAAATGTGTTATTTTGGTGTCTGTTGGGAGATTTTTTTCAAGTATCCATTCACCACTGTTTTGTCCAGGCAAATAAACTTTACTCAAGAAAAACACCATCGGCAAAATTTCCCGGGGTTACCTAATAGATTTGAGCTGGTCTTCCGGATAAACCTCCCACATAATTATTTGTTTGTATTTTTTCACCCATGATGGAACGTTGATAACAACCTTCACAGCGGAACCTCCTGACTTTCTATCTATAGGTTCTGTACCTATAAAACCGATGGTTCCGAATTGGATATGAGATGGACAGCCTTTGTGTCCATCCACATCAAAAAGTTCATCTGCTTGTCCTTTGTTTGGAGGGACTTTGTATGCTTGCAGGCCCTAGGCATATTTGTATATATGCATGTGTATATGTATGTATGTATGTATGTATGTAGGTATGTATGTATGCATGTATGGAGAAAAGTAGCCATTGGCTTGTTACTGGAACACAAAGTTCCCTGATATATTCAAGGACATATGCATAGGATTGAGGCTTGTCCCAGGAGAAGTGATATCGAATATGATCTAAGTCGTCAATGTGGGAAACAATGTCTCTAAGCATGCATATATGTATTGATATCTATGCAAATTCACGGTTTATATATCTGCCTAGTGTAATCTTTGTATGTATGTGCATATGTGAGCATGATACCTATGTATATATGAGTACTATACTGAATGAATGCTCTCCATTGACCTCTTGAAGGTTCTTACATGTGACCTTTCAAGAACAGGCATTTTGTACATGAATTTCAATGATACTAATTGTCTGACAATGGGACATATATATGTCCCATGAAGTTTTTTCTCAAAATCTGCAAGACTGTGATAGGAATGGTTCTTGTCACTTAAATATCCTGTTTTGATACACTGATAGTGATCAATGTACATTATTTAAAAGTTTTGTAAGTATTGCTGCCCTGGTTTCTGATATCAAATAAGTAAAATGACAAAAGTTTGTATTTTATTCAAAAAAATAATCATTTTAAGAATAAAAACATCTGGCCCATAGAATGTGGGAACTCATGAAAAGGTCACAGTTAGATTGATCAAATACTGAACAAATAAATAAAATCGTTAAACAAAACCCTATTTGCTCAATCTAATAAATCCAGGCACTTTTTTCTGACATGGGACATATATGTCCCATATCCCTTAGAGGGTTAAAAGTGAATACTTGAAAATTAATTAAGTAATTCATAAAATATAATCAAAATGTACTTGTCTGATAGCATTTGTTCACAATCGGTATTTCTTATAATTAACTAACAATCATGGGGTTTGAGATGCTAAAGCATAACCTCTCCAGGACCATCACCAGAATTACGTGCATCTGATAATGATTGCTCGATTAATTAAAGGATAGCTTCGGAAAATAAACGTAATAATAATAATAATATTATCGTTTATAATAATTATTTAAATACCAAACAATGACATCGAATTTCCATTTACTAATAATTTGCCCATCTCCATTCTGAGGTGTCAGTCAATTTCTGAGAGTATAGAATGAAGCATTTGGATGTTCATGATATAAAGTGGTTGAAATGATGAATACTGAAAGGATCATAGTTTCACACGGTTTATACGATATCTTGTGGTTAGGACATGATTGACATATGCAAGAAGACTAAGAAGAGCAGTACATGCATCCCTTAAGCTAAATTGCAATGTCTGTGTGAAGCCATGCAGATCAGACTTTGATCATTAACATGGAACATGTAGAAATCGGAAAATTTATGAATGCTTCGCAATCCATACAAAATCTTATCACACTGTTGTAATGTACATGAAAAGCATGACACAAAACTGTTGCTGGTTGACGTTGTTGGAAGTTTTTGGTACATTTCAGCTCAAATTCATGTGATGTCATTATCAGTCTGCTTCTTTGTATCTTTTTACGTCGATGGGATTACCATTTCTGACAGGATATTGACGACTTTAAAGTTTAGAGTACGTATTTAAGTCTATTTTCGATTAATGTTGCATCTCAATGTATTCTTTCTCTTTTCTTGTCTTTATGCACATCTTTTCATGACAGGAAGTTGCAGCGATAAAATACATGAAAAGGATGTTACTCTTTTTTCCCCCAAATGTCCTTCTTTTTTCATGATCATAAACGCAAATTAATCTTCTAGTACTTACATGGCTCTCCATTCATTTTTTGCAGCTATATAATTTCTATTAATAACTGTTTTCAACTCAATCAAAATGTGAACATACATGTTACCAGCTAGTCATCAACCTTAATCTTTAATCTACATTACAATATTTACAGAGCATCACATCTATCTCTCTAAATTAACATCAAGCTATCAATTTTACATTTACAATCAATGTTCACACAGTATTGTATTGTATACAGTATTCAAATATTTATCAAGCGCTTCACATATGGTGAACCATTCAGAGATACAGCTCCTCAGCACGCAAGACCAAAGAGAAGAAATTCGGTTTTGAGAAAAGCAAATAGTCAAAGACAGGTTACTAGCTAGAATTGAAAGAGCGATGTAGATGAGAGACAGCGCATTCCAAAGAGATGGGACCAATTCAGGTAAAAGGCCTGGACTGAGAAAGATCAGTCTTGTTCTAGTATGACAGCTAGAAGTCTTGACAGTTCAACCACTGAATTAGCGTAGATGTCTTCTTCAACGAGGAGGCCGAAAGACCTTGAAGTAAAACACAGATAAAATTCAATATTCATAGTCCATCAAGAATAGTACAAACAATGTTCAATAATCATAACATTTTTTAAATTAGTATATTTGTAAACCCGTTTTAATGGTTTGCAAAGAGTGTTATATTAAGAAATGTTTAATACAACTCACGGACTTGCCAAGTCCGTTGACGTCGACCACACCTTGTACCTATGTTGAAGGCCAAAACATTTACAGTCATTGACAAAACGGCCACTCACCTGATAGTTACAGAAGAAGCGCCAGAAGAGCTGGTTATGGAGTAGGCTATGAAGGAGAAGGGCGAAGGCGAAATGAGAAATGTGAGAGAGGAGAAGGAGAAGGAGAGGATAAGGAGAGGATAAGGAGACATGAGAAGGAGAAGAAGGAGAAGGAGAAGGAATGGAAGAAGGAGAAGGAGAAGGAGAAGGAGAAGGAGATGGAGGGAAAGGAGAAGGAGAAGGAGAAGGAAAGGAGGAGAAGGAGAAGGAGAAGGAGAAGGAGAAGGAGAAGGAGAAGGAGAAGGAGAACCGCTGTCAGAAGGAGAAGGGAAGGAGAGGGGAGGAGAAGGAGAAGGTAGAAGGAGAGGAGGAGAGAGAGGAGAAGGAGAAGGAGAAGAGGGACGGAGAAGGAGAAGACAGGAGAAGGAGAAGGAGGGAAGGAGAAGACCGAAGGAGAACGAGAACGAGAACACAGAACGAGAAGGAAAGGAGAACTAGAATGAGGAACGAAGGAGAAGGAGAAGGACCATGCTCGAGGAGGAGGGAGAACCGAGAAGGAGAAGGAGAAGGAGAAGGAGAAGAAGCTGAGAAAGAAAGAAGAAGAAGATGAACAACAAAAGAAGAAGAACAACAAGCAAGAAGAAGAAGAAGAAGAAGAAGGGGTGAGCAGGAGGAGAAGGAGATGATGATAATACTATGTGTGTATGTCTGTGTGTATCTGACTATTTATAAAGCGCCATTTAAGAACCACACAACTTGCGCATAAGGGCGCTTAACCCTCAGGGCTGTCACGCTTGTTTTGCTAACACGGAACTTCCAAGGGCAATGGCTACTCCCCAAAGATTCTCGTGTCTGTTTTACATATAATAACTTGTAATATAGCATTGGATTCAGCATTCATTTCTGCACAGAATGGTATATTTAGTTGTACATTATGTGAATGCACCTCGAAATTACATCACTTTTAACAACGGAACCCATTAATTAGCAATATTGTATATTATTGCGTACATTTTGTACTTTTTGGATAAACAAATATAAGATTATGTGTGTTTTGAAACTAATCTATGTATAAAAGATACACAAAATCATCCCTCCACATGTTTATATAGTATAAATGTACATCCATTGTGTATATCCATACATATATATCGGTTTACGTTGTAATGCTGTATTAGCTGCCATTACACACAGATTACGCGTATTATTATTTATTTTGATCAGGTTTCAGTATTCAAAATTTTAAGATGTAAAATGTATGTGAAGCCCTCATTCCCTCTAAAGAATGGTATCTTTTGTTTCTCTTCCAGAAATATTAAATGAATACGCTACAGACAAAAACTAAGGAGGGAGTCCTTCCATTCAGCCATTTTCCACGCATATTACGCGTATTATTATTTATTTTGAGCACTTCCGGTTGTCTCAGGTCAACTCAGTGACCATAGAAATGTAGCCCCACATTCCCTCTATAGAATGGTATAATTTGTGTCTCTTAATATTAAATGACGGATAAGATATAGTCGAAAAGTCTTGACGACCAGGGGGGGTGGTATCCACCCCCCCTGGTGCCTCTGGTATATTGGGTATAACTTTTTGAACGGTGTGAGATATCATCTCACATTTACCTCAAAACGTGTGTAAATGAACCCCCTACAGCTACCTAAAAGGTCAAATATTTATTCCATACGGAAAAAGTTTGAGATGAAAAAAAACCTAGGGGGGGGTGGCAACCACCCCTTGAATGCTAGCCCGAGGGTTAACATGGAAATCAAACGGATCTGTAAAGGTACGTCGTAAGATGACTTCATAATGTTTCTTAAGCTGCCTGTGACGAAATAGTTCGTACGCATAATTGTAGACTTTTCCAGCAGGATGGTCGTATTCCCGATGTACCTGTATCTTAGTAGGGAAGCTCGGGACCAACAGGTCTCCACAGGACGAGGAGCGCAGTGACCGTCGACTAGGTTGACTGGAACAGCAACGCACGTCTCTCTGGTGTATTCAGGGACCGCAACGAGACTATTGAAGTTCTACTAAACCAGGGGTCGTCTCTCTTAGTTCGTCTTCTTTGCTGAGTGGTTCAAGGCTCTACCAGGATGCCGAAACCCCAGGCCTCAACAAAGGTTGTCCGGTCCGACTCTCGTGGTCTATCGAGAGGTTTGAATGATCAACAGCGACACACTCACACACGTAGAACACCGCTTTAATAGTTCTTCTCATCGACGATTGACAGAATCACATCAACAGGCAACTTGACATCGAGAGAGAACTGCACAGCTGCTTCCTCGTCACTCCTATCATCAAGCAGGCCCTCTAGCGACAGCGTCTCGGATGGCTGGTCCGTAGATCGACGGCAGGTCCTCTTCAGACTCCACCAAGACTGCGAGGCCGATGCAAAGCTCGAGGCCGAATCTTCAGGCGGTCTTCTCCAGACTGACTGTCCCATGGCCAACCCCTGCCTTATATACCTATCAGAGGTGCAGAAAACCCTGGTGCCCCCACACCTTTTCCATGGGGTGCAACTAGAAATGGCACCGGTGCAATATCTCAAAATGGCACCGGTGGTGCAGTTTCTCAAAAGAGCACCGGTGGTGCAGTTTTACCGGCCGGTGCTACCTACTCACCACAGGGTATATCTTAAATTGGCACCGGTGCAGTTTTACCAGCAAGTGCTATATGTAAACCACATGATATATCCTATAATGGCACCGGTGCAGTTTCACCAGCAATTGCTATATATAAAGCACAGGACATTTCCTAAAATGGCTCCGGTGCAGTTTGCAGCTCTCTCGGTGTCAATATCAACAGGTACCAATCAAAAATCGCACCAACACAATTATCAAACATCGGTGCCCCATAGAGTGCCGAATCAGCTAGTCTACCTATAGCAGCTCAATAGGAGGTGACTTAAAATCGCACCACGGCGCCCCATAGAGTGCCCAGCCAATTATGAATTTCGCAACAATCCCCGCCGACCAACAATACCGAAAGTCCCTTTTCGGAAACCAAGGTCGACCCAAAACTTAAAATTTGGCCAAAACCATGACTCCAAAGAAAATCTAAATGAGCTGCTACAGTTAGCAAGCAAAGATCCATATCACATCATAAAGTTCTCAACTGCTAAATAAAAGTCCATATAAAAAAACGACTTATGTCTCTCAGTGTCCAACTACAACGCTAAAACATTATGTTAAGCAGAATAGATTAAATGCTTCATCACTGTCCATTTCAGCGTCCAAGGCGTTTCGCCTAATATCCACTATCAATCAACGAGACTTAAGTGCAAGAGATAACTAGAGTAAAGTCTTTGCATCAAAACAATCAAAGAAAACAGCAACCGACAAAACTCAAAGCTAAAGCTCTCAAAACAAAAGTCTCTCCGCAGTCTCAAAAATTTCACGCAAAGTCTCTCGAACACACATCTAGCATCAGTCTCTCAAAGCCGAAGCCGAGTCTCTACACATCTACCAGACCAAAAGACCCTCAACAGCAAAGTCCCAAAGCAAAAGTCTTGAAGAAGCAAAAGTCTCAAAGCAGTCTCCCTGCAGAGTCTCAAGCTGAGTCAGCAAAAGTCTCGAAGAAAAGTTTCCACGTAGAGTCTCAGCAAAAGTCTAAAAGCAGAGTCTTGTGTCGCCGTTCGATAAAGCCGTTGCCAAAATCGAGTCCGGACATCGCCCTGTCAAAACACCGTGACTTACTGAAACCGTACGGGTTTCCGTATCACCCGACGCGGTCGAGGGTGGTTATCGGAGACCTCGCGTTGTTCTTCCGTTGGCTGATTGTCGTTGGTGTCGTCTTCCCTCGCCGACTGAAAACAATGCTTCAACTTGTCCACATGAGCGACAAAGGGAGGGGACCTCGGCGACTTCCGCAGCAAATAGTTGACCGGCCCGCATCGTTTCAAGACTTCATAAGGCCCGCAATAAAGTTTCTGCCACTTGGGGCTTCGTCCCTGGTACCTTCGCGGAGTGAAGTACCAAACAGAGTCCCCAACGTCGAATATGGCGGGACGTACACGGAGGTCGTAATCATGTTTCCTCCGTTCTGCTGCTCGACGTAATTGCTCACGTACCTCCCGATACGCTGTCTCCATCCTCTCGGCTAAGTCTTCGACATAACTTGAGTAGGTGGCGTTGCCCAATTCAAATCCTGGGGGCCGTCCATAAACAAGGTCCAGTGGCATCCGATTTTCTCTTCCATACAGTAATCGGTTTGGTGAGAACCCGGTTACCTGGTGGATTGATGCCCGATACGCCGCCAAAACGTGAGGCAAAACCTCATCCCAGTCGCGCTGGTGGCTACTAATGATTTTTCCCAGCATAGCGTTTAGCGTGCGGTGGAACCTCTCAATTAGGCCGTTCCCACTAGGGTGGTAACTGGACGTCCTAACCTTGTCTACGCCTAGGAGCCTACACAACTCTTGAAACAAATGCCCCTCAAAATTCGTCCCTTGATCCGTGAGAATCTGCAATGGTGCACCGTATCTCACGATAACATTCTCAACCAGCGCCTTCGCTACTGATACGGCTTCCTGGTTAGCCATCGGGATCGCTTCCACATATTTACTGAAATTGTCCATCATGGTCAAAATGTAGATGTTACCCTTCCTACTCCTTGGATGTGGTCCCGTTATATCCAAACTCAAACGCTCCCAAGGTTCTCCACAGGGCAGCGGCTGAAGTGGCCCTTGCCTGGGGGGTTTCCCTCTGCGATACTGGTTGCACTGGGGACAGCGTTGGCAAAAACGCTTCACGTCTCCCGACCAACCAACCCAGTACGCTCTCCTACGGATCTGCCATCGGGTTCGGCGCACTCCCAGGTGCCCGCCGGTTATTCCCGTGTGCGCGAGTCTCAAAAATTCCTCTTTCAAAGTCTTGGGCAACAGCAACTGTTCCACATCATCCATTCTTTTCCTGTACATAATGCCGTCTCGCAAATACAAACTCTCTCGCTGATGCCAGTACACCTTAACGGTAGCGCTCTCTGATAACACTTCCAGCAAGTCGGGTACCGTAGCACCTTCAATCAACCACTGTTTTACGACCCTCAGGTCAGGATCTGCCTCCTGCGCTACTAAAATAGGGTCCGTTGAATCTGACTCATCACTCGGTGGCGCTAAGGTCGCTGTTCTCGTGGCCGCTACCACAGGAATCTGATCCTCTAATCCGCACTGACGACAAGGTTTTCGCGACAGAGCATCGGCATTGCCATGCCTCCTTCCTGGTCGGTGAATTATCTCAAACTCATACTCGGACAACCGCTCGAGCCACCGACCTTGCTGTCCAATCGGCTCTGGAGTTTTCCACAACCACCTCAATGCAGCATGATCTGTACGCAATTCAAACTTCCTGCCCAGCAAATACTGACGATAATACTTCACGAAGTACACAATAGCCAGCAATTCCTTTCGTGTAATACAATATTTGACCTCGGCTGTGGACAAAAGACGGCTTCCGTAGGCTATCACCTTCTCCTCTCCCTCAACTCTCTGCGACAATACAGCTCCAATTCCTATGTCAGAGGCATCACAATCTAAGACATAGACCCCTTCACTCTTTGGCAGTGTTAGCACTGGTGCCGTAGTCAGAGCCACCTTAAGTCTGGAAAAAGCAGTCTGGCACTCATCATTCCAATCAAATGCTCTACCCTTCTTGGTGAGAGCAAACAAGGGTGCAGCCATAGATGAAAATCCCCTAATAAACTTCCGATAATAGGAGCAGAGCCCCAAAAATGCACGTACATCTGTCAATCGTTCCGGCACTGGCCAAGCTGTCACATCTTCCACTTTGGATGGGTCTACCGCCACCCCGTCTGGAGTCATCACATGCCCCAAGAAACTGACAGTTCTCCTCAATAGCTGACATTTAGTTGGCTTCAATTTCAGATGCGCCTCTCTCAATCTCTGCAGAACCTGTTTTAACCGCTCAAGGTGTTGATCCAAGTCATTACCAAAAATAATGACATCATCCAGATACACTAAACATGTCTCAAAATTCAATCCGGATAGGGCAATGTCCATCAAACGCTGGAACGTAGCCGGAGCGTTACATAAACCAAAGGGCATCACCCTCCAACGGAATATCCCTCTCCGAGTGACAAAGGCTGTCTTATCCGCATCTTTCATGTCCATCGCTACCTGGTGGTAGCCACTCCGCAAGTCCAGCGTACTGAACCAGCTCGCTCCTGACAAGGCATCTAAACATTCGTCCACCCTGGGAAGGGGGTACGAGTCCTTCTTTGTGCACTCATTTAGATGTCGATAATCTATACAGAACCTCATCGTTCCATCTTTCTTTCGTGCCAGGACTACATTGGCAGCCCACTCACTCACTGCTGGTTCAATCACTCCATCTGCTATCATCTGGTCCATTCGCTCATCTATTGCGGCCTGGTACGCGAAGGGTTGCCTTCGTAACGGTTGCCTCACTGGCGCCGCGTCTCCCGTGTCTATTCGATGAGCGCATATCGATGTCCTGCCCAAGTCTCCTTCACTCGTGGAAAATACGTCACGATATTCCCGCAGGAGTCCCTCCAGCTTCTTCTTAGCTTCAGGCGGCACGTCCTCAGGCAACTCATTTAATAGTGCCTCTTCGAACGGCGGCTCTCGGGGACTCTCCTGCGTCTCACCACTTACTTCTATCTGAACGGGGTACAAACCGCCTAACAGTTGATCCTTGTCTAGTCGGATCGGTTCCTTAGTCAAGTTGACTACTCGCACCGTGCTATTAGAAGCCTTCTCATCCACTAAAACGCGTGCGACATGGACACCCGGCACGATCTCTCTAACTTCTGTCATCCAAGCAGGAGCCATGGCCGACAGGTTGCCGAATAAAGTTCTAGCAGCAATGTCCTGCTGACACTTAGGAGGGATCAACACGTCCTCCGCTACTATTACGCGCCTACACCATGTTGAACCGTTACCCTTTACCAATGGTATCTTACGCCGCCCTACAAATAATGCTCCTGTGCCAAAGCCTAGCCTACATTTATGCTGTCTCAGCCAGTCCATTCCTAACATAGGCTCGACGATCTGGTCAGAGACCAAGAACGTAGTGGGAATTGCAAACCCACGCCACATCTTAATTTGGACAGCTACCTCCCCAAGCACCCTAATTTCAGTACCATTAGCAGCCATCAACACGCGACTACAAGGAGTCAGTTCTAAACCCACTACAGCGGAATGCGGCACCAAACTCACCTCTGATCCGGTGTCGACCAGACAGAGTTGTGTTCCTCCGTTGATGGTTCCTCGGATGTATATGGCATTGCTTCCTCCTTGAACGGCTGACCTCTGGCGAGTGGTGTGGTTCCTTACGACGTCTTCTTCCTCCGATGACGGGACTCCTGGTTCGGCGGTGGCGTCTTGGCGTCGAAAGCGTCGGCCCTGACGGCAGTTTCTGGCGAAGTGACCGGCTCTTCCACAGTTGAAGCAGGTCAAGGTTCTTCCTCGGTCGCGCTGGTTGTTCCCGAAGCTGGGTGCTTCGCGTCTCGGTTCCGTGTCTCGGTTGGTGCTGCTTCGTAGCTCGGCGAATTGACGATTGAAGCGTTCCTCCATGTCCATCTGCCACTTGCGCTGACTCTCAAGTTGTGCGGCGAGGAACCGGTCCAGTTGAGACTGCGTCTGACTGTTCGTCTCCGTTCCCTGTGTCCCTCGGACACGGTTAGGTGCTCTCCGTCGATCCTCCTGTTCGGTTGTGCGCTGGTATGCTTCCAGCCGTAACGCCGTGCGATAGGCCTCGTCCAACGTTCTTGGTTCACGTTCCCGGACTTTCAAGGATAGCTCCCGGTCGTGCATCGACTCCAAGAATGCGTCCCGTGCGATGATCTCGGTTGTCTCATTTGACGGTATGGGATACGCCAACACAACCAACCGACGTATCTCGTGAAGCAGGTTGCTCAGTGACTCGTCCGTCCGTTGGCGTCGATAGCGCAGTTGTGACCTGAACGTCTCCGCTTGTCCTTCGGTGCCGTATCTCTGGCGGAGTCGACCGACTAACTCTTCGTAGGTGACGTCCTGCCTCGCTCCAAAGTCCCATAATAACTGCGTGGCAGCTTTTTCCAGAGAGCATTGCAGAAAGTCGACACGATCCGCTGACGTCCACCCATTGTGCCTGGCGCACACCTCGAATTGCGCGAGAAAGGACTCTAGTGAACCGGTTCCGTCAAACTTTCCCGGCTTGATTGAAGTCGTTTTCTGGCCGATCAAGCGACGAAGATCTTCAGAGAGTTTCGGATCGGTTGCGGTCTTCTCCGAAATCTGCACCGTTTTTCGTTCAGAGCGTCTTCTCGGTGGCAGGTCTCGGACTTCGAAATCGAGATCTTCCCAGAATCGACTCGATTCGGCTCGTAACTGTTCCAAAGCTTCCGTTGCTTCCCTCACGGCGGGCGTCGAAATCATCGGATAGCCAGCCGGATCGGCAAAGTCAATGCCTTCGAGCTGGAACCTGGACTCCGTCGTCGTTCTCTTCACAAACGGCGTAGAACTGCTTGGCTGACGATGCGGCGGTTCTCCCACGTCCACCAGACTGTATTCGACGGTTGATTGCTCGTCTGTCATTCCGGAACTTCCGTTGGCGGTTGTCGACTCGTGACGCTGTGACCAAAACTGCGTACCCCACTTCTGGTACCAGTTTGTCGGGAAACCAGGGGTCGTCTCTCTTAGTTCGTCTTCTTTGCTGAGTGGTTCAAGGCTCTACCAGGATGCCGAAACCCCAGGCCTCAACAAAGGTTGTCCGGTTCGACTCTCGTGGTCTATCGAGAGGTTTGAATGATCAACAGCGACACACTCACACACGTAGAACACCGCTTTAATAGTTCTTCTCATCGACGATTGACAGAATCACATCAACAGGCAACTTGACATCGAGAGAGAACTGCACAGCTGCTTCCTCGTCACTCCTATCATCAAGCAGGCCCTCTAGCGACAGCGTCTCGGATGGCTGGTCCGTAGATCGACGGCAGGTCCTCTTCAGACTCCACCAAGACTGCGAGGCCGATGCAAAGCTCGAGGCCGAATCTTCAGGCGGTCTTCTCCAGACTGACTGTCCCATGGCCAACCCCTGCCTTATATACCTATCAGAGGTGCAGAAAACCCTGGTGCCCCCACACCTTTTCCATGGGGTGCAACTAGAAATGGCACCGGTGCAATATCTCAAAATGGCACCGGTGGTGCAGTTTCTCAAAAGAGCACCGGTGGTGCAGTTTTACCGGCCGGTGCTACCTACTCACCACAGGGTATATCTTAAATTGGCACCGGTGCAGTTTTACCAGCAAGTGCTATATGTAAACCACATGATATATCCTATAATGGCACCGGTGCAGTTTCACCAGCAATTGCTATATATAAAGCACAGGACATTTCCTAAAATGGCTCCGGTGCAGTTTGCAGCTCTCTCGGTGTCAATATCAACAGGTACCAATCAAAAATCGCACCAACACAATTATCAAACATCGGTGCCCCATAGAGTGCCAAATCAGCTAGTCTACCTATAGCAGCTCAATAGGAGGTGACTTAAAATTAATACTACAGCGCTCCATAGAGTGCCCAGCCAATTATGAATTTCGCAACACACAAATAATTATTTTACTAGCAGTGCTGAAGCATACTTAATATTGAGCAGATTTGGCCTAATTTTTTATTTTACTTTTTTACTATTTGAAACACATAAACCTTTGATTCCTAAATATTTACAACTCCGTTACTTAATAAAAAACACAGTACACTATACCGCCACTGTTCATAATTAGTTATCACTTAGTATTAAGTGTGCATTAAATTATTACTTATTAAATACTTATTGTTTAGGTACGTGAAAGCCCTTTCTAGTGCCTAAAGAGCACCTTTTGTGCTAACGAAAGCCACAATCACCCAGCTTTTTCAATCACCAATGTCTAAGTGCTCACACTTCAAGTGAAACACTTTTTTCAAAGTCAAAATACACTGTAGAAATGCATTGCAAGATATATTGTTACTTGACTCTTTCAATTAAATACTTATTGATTAAGTATGAGACAGCCCTTTCTAGTGCCTAAAGAGAACCCTTTGTGCTAACCAAATCCACAATCATCCACCTATTTCAATCGCTCTTCTCTAAGTGCTCACACTTAAAGTGAAACACTATTTTCAAGCCAAAATACACTGTAGAAATGCATTGCAATATAGTGTTACTTGACTCTTTCAATTAAATACTTATTGTTTAGATATGCGAAAGCCCGTTCTAGTGCCTAAAGAGCACCCTTTGTGCTAACCAAATCCACAATCATCCACCTATTTCAATCGCTCTTCTCTAAGTGTTCACCCTGCAGATAATTTGATGCGTAAAAATGTCATCACTAGGATGATATATAAGATCTGATAAAGATTGGCTGACTTCTTAGATATTTGCGGGACTATAATGATTGTGCACCAAGGTGCAGTTGGTTTATTAAGGGATATTGTCACTAACTTACTTAATGTGAAAAACGTTAATTGTCAGGAAACTTTATACTTTTTAATTTTGTTTATAAAGATGTCTGTAGCCTACACCAAAGTGCGATTAGCAATTGGTTAATAAAGAATATACTTACTAACTTACTTACATCAAGTGAAACACTATTTTCAAGCCAAAATACACTGTAGAAATACATTGATAGTAGCCTAATGCTATTATTTCAGCGTCCAAATTAAATACTTATCGTATCAGTATGTGAAAGCTTTTTCTAGGGCATAAAACCCACCCTTAATACTACTGAGAGGTGCTTGAAATGTCACATATGAAGAGTCTGTATCAATATTCCTCCCGCTGATAGCCTGATGCGAAGAACCTACATCACTAGAATGATTTATAGGACTTGAATAAGATAGACTGGCTAATTTAGATTTATTGCGACTACTATGATGTGTGTACACCAAAATGCGGTTAGCAATTGGTTTATTAAAGGATATTCTTACTTACTTACTTACTTATATCCAGAGTTGTATTGTCTCGAGACACTGTCTCGGTCTCGAGACGTCTCGAGACAGGTTTTTTTATGTCTCGGTCTCGGTCTCGGATCCCACTGTTTCGGTTTCGGTCTCGGTCTCGAGATCATTTCTTGACTTTTTGGAAACTGTCTCGAAGCGAAAGTCTTGTCTTTTGGAAACTGTCTCGAAGCGAAAGTCGTGTATTTTGTTGGGAACTTCGTACAGTATTGCGCTATAAAATTGTCTTGTGCCGAACGGATAACTAGTTATTCGGAAGTGCCAAACAGACAGGAAGTTTAAAAAAGCGGTGTTTCTGGTATTAAGAGTTAAGAGTATTGAAAAAAGCAGTCTTAAGTGTTGCACTTTCAGTCCAAAATTTCCAAATATCTTAAAATGTCTCATAAAGAACCTGAAATCGTGAAATTTGCATTCACGCAGGTTGAAATCAATGAAAAACAAAAATAAATGGCATGCCGTTCGTCGTTTGTGTAAAGCCAACATAAGCGAAACGCTTGGAACAACATCTAGTTTCTCTAGGTGAGTGATGTGACATGTCGCTAAATCGATAATATAACTTAGGCCAGAGGGCCTATATGGAATTTTGTTGGTTTAAATTTTAGAATCATTTAGAAGATTTCCGAATGGCTGAAATATTTAATTTCTTTATAGTTTATAAAATTCAGGTGATCGGCTGATTTCAGTGACTTGACCCTTGTATTAGACTTCAAAAGTTGAGATAAATTGTTTCGGGACTTGGATCCAATGTCCATTTCACTCTTTTTGAACTGTCTCGAACTGTATCGGACCTGGTGTATCGTCTCGGTCTCGGTCTCGGACCCCACTGTCTCGGTCTCGGTGTCGGTCTCGAGTTTTATGTCTCGTATACAAGTCTGCTTATATCTACAGACATACATTCTTACTTAAATCAAATGTGCAATATCACTCATACATCATGCGTGCATACGGACACAAGTACACATGTATAAGCATATCGCACTTTATTCTGTTGTATGTTACAGGTAAGCTTTCTGTCGAGTCGTGGTTGAAGGCATTCAAGCAAGACAGTATTGGGTATCATGAAACGACTGATTACCATGTCTGGTTCTGCAGTTTACTGGAATGGAAAGTGCCAGAAGCAGAGTTTTACTGATTTGAAACGTTCTGCTTTTGTCTGGAGTAAGCATTTGAATGTAAATATATTTTCTAGTCAAGCATGCAAGCAGGTATGTGTACTTAAGTTGTTGCCTTGGTTTCCTGCTCTAGAGAGATTCTGTCTGAAATTGGGTATCAGGGTGACAGAACAGTGAACTCAAGTCAGTCACATTATTCACGATCCGTTCCTTTTACGTCAGTCTTATCATTTTTGAACAAGACATATACTTGCCTGTGCCTGTGTTTCGCTCTCCTCAGTCTGTTGTCTTTTCGATAAACCTTTACTATTATATAGTCAAGCAGAACCTTTACTATTATATATTGTCATTTTGATAAAAACTTCACTTGTTTAAATTGTTTATCCACGAGAGACTGCCTCTCTCAGAAAAGCCAGTGCCATTTCGACCTGGTTACGACTTGGTTTTTGTGAGCCATTACTTGTTGCCTTGTACACTAGACATAAATAAGTGCTAAAGAAGTCAGTAATTACAAATTATTAGTTAATGTGCTACAGTTCACTTAGATACGTTCTATTCCAACCTCAATACGTTTTTTTAGCCGTGCTGGGATCGGGACACTTCTCAGTAGTAGTAGCCTCAAGGGGTGCTATAAAATTTATGCAATGAATGAATGAATGAATAACTATTAACAATAATAAGTAGGCCTAAGTAAGTAAGTTTATTCTTTATTTATCCAACTGCATTACCGCACTTTGGTTTACATGAAATTACACATTATAAAGCATTCTTGTGAGAAACGTTTTTGTCATTAAGTTGTCAGCCTGTGGGACAATTCGGTCATGTGGTCTGGGACGCAGGGAATAGGGGAGTGTCTTTACAGGAGGGAGGAGCGGGTTCAGAACATGGCCGGGATCCTCCATGGCGGAAGTAAAGAGATTCCCATCTGCCGTTCTATACAACTGTTCTAATGTTGGGTTACCCTCTGGAAGGTAGCGTAGTCGGACCAGACGGTCCATCATGGACTGTAGTCTATTGCACTCCTGCTGCCCCGCAAAACCCCACCATGCCGGTGACGCGTATAACATGCGGAACACAGTATAGTTATAATAACTAAATGACTATGTCTGGTTTCATGGTGTATGCAGTTTTGTTATTGAATAGTAGTGAACGTCTGCATACATGTGCTAGTTTTGATATACCATTTAAACTATTGATATCTTGTTCTGTTTAACTGAAATTATGAAAATAATAGCAATTGAGTCACCTTACATGGAGTTCTTGTATGTGTTACTTGTCTTGACAATGTATGTGATATTCAAGTGGGTGCAAAATAATCAATGCAATGAACTTCAATACAACTTTATTGGATATTACCCTCCTTTCGAAGTTCACACGTGTACTGGTACTCATGAAGATAAACAGAACATTTCATGTTCGGGGCAATTAATGGAAAAACTTGCCTAAGGTCCTTAAAGAGTGATCGCCTGAATGGAGGCTTGAATAGTCAATGTCTAGCAAAGTAAGCTGTCAACCTTGAGGTTGGGTATTTAAATAGCTCATATCATTTCGTTCTCAACGTACGATTGATCTGCATATCCACTGCCTCTCTGTTTAATGGACTGGCCTTCTGGATATTAACCTGATTATGCGTTGTTTTTTATGTGCCATAGGTTGATGCCTTGAGCATTAGATAACAGTGGGGTAGAAGTTACTAAGTAATCAATTAAATCCATCCCGGTTGCATAGATACGAAAACGTGTTCCATAAGCACCCCTTGCACACTAAGGACAATGACTGCAGACTTCTGTTTGCAAGATGAGGCGGAGAGAACCCTCTGTCTTGCGCCATGAGGTTAAAACAGAAATTCCGTTGCTGCATTTCCTGGTTGCCTTGAGGTCTGATCTTTGTGATATTCTTAACGACACTTTTTCATATCGAAGATGATTAGTGTCGGAGGCAGAAAGCAACCTCGTAGGCCCTACTCCACGTTTATATTGCGACCGAGCCACCCGCAGTAAAGATCCGAGAAATTAATCTCTAATAAACCGACCGACCCGGAATCGAACCCGGGCCGCCGGCGTGACGAGCGGGCTACCAACCCACTCGGCCACTCAGGATCTCTGTCTGATCTTCTTTGTGATATTCTTATTTAAATACGGTACTGTATTGTATGTTCTGTGCGCTAAAATCAGTGTACTTATTGAATGTTTTCAATTGTATGCCTTCATATAAGAATAACAGAGAATTAATTCTATTATAATGTGTATATAATCTACATATGTAGCTGAAGTGCTCAATATAGCAATATTTAAATCACTTACAAAAGTCAACTATAAGTACAAGATATAGGCTAAATGTTTTATAAGTATAGGCCTAGGTGTATGAGCAATTTTATATTAGGATGTTTAAAGTGCCTATTATGTGAATACAAAGATTCTGTTTAACATACCTGCTTTTGTCATTACTGCTGCGGATGCTGTTTGCATGAATGGCCCTACTTCCTCAGCAAAGAACTGAGAATGGAGTGGAAGAGAATTTTTAGTGTGGCTTCGACAGGCAAGATTCACTCTGTGGAAGCGTTATGGTATAGTATAGTATAATAGTGGACAATATATTCATGTGCTATCTAATTTTACAATATTTCAATTGTGCATGGACAATCGTATATATATGCTGTACAAGTATGCAATATAGTACTTAGTATACTATAGTTGTATTCTTAAATTATTAGATATTTAAGAAATCTTACAGTGTATTTAGTACAGATTAGTTGTTTAGAGGGCACAGAGGAAGCAGTAACTATTCTGTGTTTTGTATTCCAACCACACACATGACATGTCAGAAAGGTGTTGGACATATTTCTGTTTTCAGTATCCCTTAATTTTTCTTTAATTTTTCTACAAATCCGCTTCAGATGTATTAAACAGAATGGCACATAAACTGGAAGTATGTAAATAAGTTGTGCCAATCAATTACTGACTACTACCTATCAAGAACCAACCTGGAATAACTTATAACCGAGTAGTCTTAGACGTGTGAGGGACTTAGCTCAATCACCTTAAATGAATTTAATTTGTGAGGCTTTTAGTATATAAAGTGACATTATCATTCATTCATCTCAGGAATTTGATATAGTATCATTCATTCATTCATTCATTCTTGAGACTTATATAGTTGTAATGAGTTATAATTATATTTATTTACATTAATTTCGTGCAATTTTGTTGTTTCCAGACATTTCTGGATTTTGCAACAATTATAACTCATTACAACTATATAAATTATAACTCATTACAAATATATAAATTATAACTCATTACAAATATATATAGTCAGTTATTGAGTGGCACTTAGGGTGCAATGGTTGCTTATGGAACACGTTTTCGTATCTATGTGACCGGGATTGGATTTAATTGATTACTTAGTAACTTCTACCCCACTGTTATCTAATGCTCAAGGCATCAACCTATGGCACATAAAAAAAACGCATAATCATGTTAATATCCCGAAGGCCAGTCCATTAGACAGAGAGGCAGCCTATAACGGTGAATATGCATATCAATCGTACGTTGAGAACGAAATGACATGAGCTATTTAAATATCCAACCTCAAGGTTGACAGCTTACTTTGCTAGGCAATGCAGGTACGGCTTTGCCAATGCTGGTCAGCGCGCGGTTTTAATTCAATAATACGGAAAATGGCACGGCTAAAGTTTTTGCCTGCCGATCAGATAATGTTCGATGACCTCTGTGGCCGTGCTGACTCTTTCTCTTTTCTCATCTGTGCTTACAATATTTTATATATATTCGATTAATTGAGAAAAACAATCTGACAAAAACGCAGAAATGCTAACATGAGTGATAATGAATAATTAAAGTTCATAAGAAGATTTTCAATGACATGATCACGACAGATGCCAAATGCCACAGAGAAATTAAAAGAAAGATAGCAATAGGAAAGGAGGCATTCTCAAACAGGAGAGAATTACTGAGAGGAAAACTAAACAGGAATCTAAAGATAAGAATGATAAAGACACTAGTATGGAGCGTGGTGCTGTATGGATCGGAGACATGGACAATGAGAAAAGCGGATATAAAGAAGACTGGAAGCTTTCGAAATGTGGACATGGAGAAGAATGGAAAAAATCAGCTGGACAGAACATATAACAAATGAAGAAGTGTTGGGAATGATTGGAGAAGAAAGAGTCCTTATACGCACAATAAGAGAGAGGCAAAGGAAATGGATCGGGCACACGCTGAGAGGAGACTCACTACTAAGAACGGTCATCGAAGGAAAAATGAAGGGGAGGAAGACAAGAGGAAGACCAACACAGATGATGCTGGATTGGATGATGACAAACGGCTACAGGAAACTGAAAGAAGAGGCCCAACAACGAGAGGAGTGGCGACGTCGGACATTCGAACCTGCCTAAGAGGCAGAGAACCACAAGAAGAAGAAGATTTTAGAATAAACTAGTAAATATTTGTATATAATGATCTGGGAATACATTGAGAGTTGTCCTTGGGTGGGAGAGTATGGTTGTGTGCTCTAGGTCTTAATTGATGAGAGGAGAGGGGTCGGAGTGGAGGTAGGAGTTGGTGAAGTACATGCTTGGGATTGTGTAATATGGAGAAAAAGGCGTTTCGCATCGGCTATATTGGCAAGAGTAGTAAAGGATAGGAGAGAATCACAGCCAATTGGCGGCTATGGGTACGAATAAAGGGATGACGTCATCCAAACCTACTGCGGGTATGAGAGCCAGGTCAAAGGTCAAACGACTGCCTCGGGCAAAAACAGATGGCCATTAAAGCTGGGCAAAGGTCATTTCAAGGGGGCGCTCTTCTTAGGGGTGGGACGTGCGTGTGCATACCCCCCTCCACTTTCTTCTTCATTCGCACTATATGGCTTAGCAAAGCTCAGTAATTATTCATTATTTGGCTGTTCTCAATTCTATTTGGATCCATCACACAGCGGCTCGCTGCCAATTTTTATACACAGGCTGACAATTCTTTCAAGCAATGCCAACCGTTCACATACGCAAGCACTCTAGTTTTTACTCAATACCATTCATCTAGCGCCCATAAGTTCCACACATCTTTGCTCAAGTATTGCAAGGTCACCATTTTGCAAGGTTTCTTCATACTATTACATGCATGTTTTCAATTCTTTTGTACCATACAACCAGTTTCGCGTGGCGCGCACCCATTTAGGCTCAATTCAACAACTACAAAGCACTTGCATCTGTGTGCGTATGAGTGTGTTTGTGTGTTTGGGTGTGTGTATGAGTGCGAGGGTGTGATTTATTTCGTACTTTGATCCTACTACAATGTAGAAACTAGAGTTTAAAGTCGAGACAGCAGCACGAACAAGCACCCAAGCAGCTCAAATCTTGGGCCAGCGGCAGTCCGCAATTTAAGCCAGATTGAAGGATGGGGCAGGCGACCAAACTGTTGGACTCACTACAAAAATACATGATAGTTCATAGCAGTCAGAGGTAACGGGCTTACAAGTGTGTGATACCTCTCTCACAGCCCTACTTCTTTCTCCCTGATAGCTGAACTGTGACTCATTTGAAGGAAGACCAATATCGACAAAGTATTGACGAGGTTTACCCCCTCCCCCCGTTTCCTTTGCGTACATACATTGTCAGTAGACCTCAAATACGCAAGCATACGCAAGCAGATGCATTTGGGTTACCCCTCCCCTCTCCATGCGTACGTACTGATTGGATGTCCCCCTAAGTGTGTTTCATGCTAGACTCAGCAAGAGCATTGTTTTCATCTGTATGAAATATTTCATTCTTATCTCATAAACATCATGTTTCACTGCGAAGTATTTGCAACGACGTCATTATTAATCAATGAGTCACTATGCATTGATTTCAGTTGGTGCAGCGAAAGATTATCATACTTATTTATTGTAATTCGAATTTCAATTCAATTCAATTCAATTTATTTTTTCAATTTCAATTCAATTTATTTTTCCCTGTAACCGACAACATATTTACAATTATGGCAGTTATCATTCAACGACGTTCCGGTTACCAAGTGGAGGACCCTGAAGAGATGGATTATCCCGCTAAATAGGGCCACCCAGGTAATGAAATAAAAAGTCTCGATAACACATGACAGCAAGCTTGCTTTCGGAGACAGGAATTAGACAAAAATTAAGATAACTTAACTAATAGAACTTAACTAAACACCCATAACAGTAAATAGCATTCATTCAAATGTCCAGATGAATCAGATAGTGGCGTAATTTACTTCTTAAATATTTGTAAAGCAGTCAATTGGCGGATCCATAGGGGAATATTGTTCCAAACCTTAGCCCCAGCGAATCTAATGGAAAACAGTCGAGTATTTGTGTGGGCAAAGGGCTGTCGATACAACTTGGTGCTTCTAGTGGGATAGGAATGTATTTCAGAGGTAAGGAGAAAAAGTTTTTGGTATATAGCAGGTAATAGATTGTGCTCATACCGATACATAAATTCGCCTACTTGCGCTATCCTAATCTGTGCAACAGTTAACATTTTAAATTTAAGAAACGACTTGCTGGTGTGAGATCCGTAGGGAGTGCCAGCAATGAATCGGACAGCTCGCTTTTGGAGGATGGTTAGCCTTTGCAGGTTTGACTGGTACGTAGAGGCCCAGATTAAGTTACAATAACCAAGGTAGGGATAAATCAGCGAGTAATAAAGCGTTAACCGAACCTTGGGTGGCAGAAGATAAGAGGCACGATTTAGGATCCCCATGTTCTTTGCTATTTTGAAGGAGATTGTCTTAATATGGTCCTTCCACCACAGATGCTGGTCCAGTACTACTCCTAGAAACTTGGATGACGTCACCTGAGTGATTGGGTTACCATCGATACATAGTGTTTTTGAGTCAGAGGGACAATTTTTTTTATGAGACCTAAATAATATATAATTGGTCTTATCAAGATTGAGAGATAATTTATTGGCACGAAACCAGTTGGCAATCAGAGAAAGCTCAGCATTCACTTTTTGATATAAAATGTCCAAGGAGCTGTGGGAAAAGAAAATATTAGTATCATCAGCAAAGAGAATGAAATACATAAGAGGTGAGGCGTTTGGGAGGTCATTAATATAGATTAGGAATAATAGTGGTCCTAGATTCGATCCTGGAGGAACCCCAAATTTAATTGCACGCATCATCGAAGAGGCTCCGTTGCAGTGCACTAATTGTGAGCGGTCCTCAAGATAACTGGCAAACCAATTGAGTTGGGCTCCCCTTTTTCCATAGTTATTTAGTTTTTTAAGTAGAATGTTATGGTTCACAGTATCAAAAGCCTTGGCCAAGTCGAAAAAAGACTCCAAGAGAGTATTCATTATTTTCTATTGCTTCTGATATTTTGTCTTGGATACTGAGCAATGGCATAGATGGAGAGTGACCAGCTTGAAAACCATGTTGAGATGGAAATATAATATTAGCTTTTTCTAGAAAGTTGCTTAGTCTTTCGTACATTAACTTTTCAAATATTTTAGCAAAGAACGGGAGAACGGAGATTGGTCTGTAGTTAGCCACTTCCCCTTCTCACCCTTTTTAAAGATAGGAACTACCTTAGCGATTTTCAATGCGTTAGGGAATATACCAGAGCAAAACGAACAGTTGATAATTTCAGCCAGTGGCCTAGCGACATTGATTAGGGAAGAGGAAGCAACAAAAGGGTCAATGTCATCGATTCCCTTACTATGAGATAAACGAAATTGATCAATGCTTCATGTGAATGCGAATGACTGGCGCATAGGATATCTTGTAGGTGATCCACCCCATGAGGCAAAATGAAGAAGAAAAAACTCTCTGAAGATTCTCAGATTAGAGTTATTAACTGCTTACAGTTCAAACATGTAACTTACTCGAAAAGATTAATTTAATTTTTATGCTGCCTTCAATTCAAAGCAAGAAGCTCAGATAGACTACCAATAAGAATAATAAAAGAATAATGTGTTCACTGTAAAGAACAATGCATTGTGTGCACTGACTTCAGCCATTAACAAGAATGATAACAAAGATTTACTGTGGAGATCGGGTCAAAATCAATAAGGATAAATTTCTAGCTTTGCCTATTTCAGATCGTATGGGTCCAACGTCAGCTTAGGTTCAGTTTTTCTTCGACATTGGTAAGAGTCACACGGTAAGAGCTGCTCTTGATTTTAAATGCTCGCGGAATTAAATAATTTCTGTTTCGCACAAGCCAGGATTGTTGTTTCTGTTGTAACAAAGAATTATTAATTATAGCGTCACCCCAGAAGGAAACTGATCAGAGGAGTTTTCTACGTTGGCCCATAATAAATTAGGATGCCAAATATAATTAAGAACAGACATTTTGCCACTAAGCAAAATCATGCACAAACACCTATAAGAGTCAATGCCTAATGAACAGACGCGAGTCCAACGACCGGATTCCCATTCACAGATGACATAATAAAATTGCTCTTGATTGATGGGTTTATAGTTTAGTTGGAGTATACAAAGTTTAATACTAGGCTATCGGTAGAGTAAGGTTGACTGTTCAGATGTTCCACAGGGCAGACATTTATTTCGAAATTCGGCGCTAACTGCGCCTCATAGGTAACTCAGCTAAAATAATAAAAAAATTACATACAATGTCAGTTAGAGATCAGACGGCGAGGAAGAGGGATGGTCACCATATAGTTTTTTACTAGATATTTTATAAGAACCTGCCTATTATTCTTATACCGCTAAAATTCTGGGTTTCTTTAGGAAAAAGTCGTTTTGAATATCGTCAGTAGAAATAAGAAATCAATTCTCATTGCGTTCTAGCAGGTTTTGGCATTTGGTTCACAAATGTAGCCTATGTCGTGCGTTAACAAAATTAAAAAAGAGACCGTGTTGCACTCAGTCCGAAGCCCACTCCTCTGAAGCACTCACAGAGAATGGCCATGTAACCGAACGCCTTCTTTCAATTGACTCACTCCAATCGAATGTTCGACCTCCCTTAGAACGCCTTAGAGTCTTATTGTCTTAGACCATTTAAATGGTCATTAATTTTGTGCAGCGCTGCTTTCGTGTTCTGTTTCGGTGCATAATTACGCACAAACAAGCGAAGATTGGTCTCAATTGCGTTTTCATTCAAGCGGTTGTTTTGTTTAAAACAGCCAGAAGAAATACTTACCTTGCTTCCATCGAACATATGAAAATGTTTCTCTGGTGCTTCCTGGTCTGCATTCCACTCATCACAGAAGTTCTTTCATCTGACAATGTTATCAAAGGTGAGCTGTTATTGCACAGTTATTATGAGTTGAAATGAACTTGAAATAGCGACCTCTAGAAAACTTCACAATAACTTGAATACAAATTAATAATTACATTTTACATCAAATTTGGATAACAACCAACTGAACTATCGTGTTAATAAAGTCATAATTTGTGCTAAAAATGTTCTCCTTCGGCTTCAGCGCGGGCAGTGTTGTCATGCGTTGATCCATTATTCATCCCACGCTCTGATTCCCTGCCGTAAATATGTAGCTAATCGAAATTCCGAATTTTTATTCTATGTACTTTCCCTTGCAGTATTTCTAAGATTTCAAAGAACGCAAGATTTAGGTCTAAATTGTTTGGATGTCATAGTGTAGAAGTTACGCATAAAATTATATGAATCTACAGTCAGAAGTTCACTCGTGAGCAGTTCGACGAACTTTATTGACTGAAACACTTTTCGGCTGAAATGTGTAATACTCTTGCAAATTCTTTATATCTGTTAAGATCTTCTCCGCACCATAAGTTTTAGGTTCGTTTCGTTTATTGATCCAGTTCAAATAAAATACAAGTGTTGAACATAAAAGTACATAATATGCAGTCAAAGTTAAGTACAGATGTTATAATAAACGGACTGAGCTGCAATCACAATAGAACACTTTTAGAAGAGAAATTAGTGTAAGGTCAGGAACAAAAGGCACACCTAGAAGGGAAAACTCCCGCTGTTTAGGGGCCAAATTCAAGAATATAATATAGTGGCTGATTACTCGGATATAACACAATGAAAAAACTAATATAATTCACTATGAACATAGCTGGAAGACAACTTTAAGGAATAAGCAACATCTTGAGGCAATAAACCGGATAAACATATGTGACCCACCACCGCAAAAGTAGGCGCTTGTCGCCAAAAATCAAAATTTATTTTATTCTCCCATGAGATTCTACAATGTAACACCTTTCAAATGACGTATTATTCATTTATTTATGATGTTCCTAACCGAAGTTGTGCGCTTTTAAAGTTTAGCAGTGACCGAAACTATATTTGGAGAAAAACGCGATCAAAGTTTTGACTCATAAAATCTTTAGAATCGTTGACGTATTCTCAATAACATCAGCCAAATAGTCGTCTTTGGCGCCCTGCCTGTTTGCGTGGTTAAGTAATTAGGTCACTTTGCGTTCTGTTCTTCACAGATAATTATAAACTTTGAAATAAAGCCACTTAAACCGCTTACGATTGAACCCAAAAGCACAACAACCATTTTTAAATCTCCGATCGCGCGGTTAATTGCCTACGAAAATACCCAACTAGCCAATCACAGCTGGAATAGGCTGTCACGTGACGTGCATGGCAGCGAGTTAGGGGTTTTGTGCACATTAATTATTCATCTTTTGTAGGTTAATTTAATTTCTACCAATCATGATGATCGATTCATTATGTAGATCAGACCATGACCTTTCTAACGATATGTAACTTTGATGGTTTCGCATAAGTCAAATTTAAATGCTGCCCTTTGAAAAACGGTCAAAATGATGTTTATTTTCGCGATTGTTAGACGCAATGTTCATTAAAACTCTCGGTTTTTCTAGAGAAACAATTAATTGTAAGGCTTTTCTGGATACTAATAATGTTTTAAAGATATTTTAACGCTTGAATTTGATGAAAACTAAATTTGCGCAAAAGAGTCAAAATTAGCGGTTTTTGGCTTGTTTCTCGTCAATTAACGTTGCCGACAAGCGCCTAGTTTTGGGATGGCGGGTCACATATATAGGTTAACAATTATTCAGTATGTAGGCACGAATACTAGATTTGAATTGTGGGAAACCTGCAACCGCCCTGATTACGTTCGGTATAGAATTCCATAAGAGTGGACCTTGGTATCCAATGGAGAATTTACGTGTATTAGTTCTGACATTAGGGCACACATAAGACCGATTGCTTCTGGTCTGGGTAGAAGGAGCACAAGTAGAGAAAAAGGAGGCGAAGACCATTGGCAGAAGATTCTTTTCATATTTATACATTAATTCACTGACTTGTACAAGTCTAATCTGATCAAGGTTTAGTAAGTTAAGATTATGAAATAATGGTTTTGTATGGAAGTTATATGGAGATTTGGTAATCATACGTACTGCTTTTTTTGCAAAATTTGAAGTTTGGTTAGGTGAGAAGGATACGTTGCGGTCCATATAAGATTGCAATAAGTTAAATATGGATGTATTAGTGCAAAATACAGGTTCTTAAGTATAAGGGGGAAGTAGGTGAGAAATTCTTTTGATTATCCCAATGTTTTTCATAACTTTTTTAGAGATTTCATTAATATGAAAGTTCCATTTTAGGTGTTGATCAACGACAACACCTAGGAATTTTGAAGTTTCAACTTTAGGGATTATAGTATTATCAATAATTAACTCTTTGTCAGAAATCGGAATGGCTTTTTTTGGTGTTCTAAAGATAATGTAATTGGTTTTAGTTATGTTTAAAGATAATTTATTTGCCTTAAACCAGTCAGCTGCCAACATCAATTCATCATTTGCAAGTTTAATAAGTTGATCATATGAGGAGTGAGAAAGAAAGGCGTTTGAGTCATCTGCAAATAAGATAAATCGTAGTAGGGAGGATGAGTTGGGGAGGTCATTTATGTAAATCAGGAATAGAAGTGGCCCTAGGATAGACCCTTGCGGGACACCAAATAAGATGGATTGAAGGTTGGAGAGACTACCATTGCATCTCACTCGCTGTGTACGATCAGTAAGGTAACTTTTAAACCATTCAAGTGATTTATCCCTAATACCATAGTGTTGGAGTTTGGCTAGGAGAATATTGTGATCGACCGTGTCGAAGGCTTTCGCCAGATCCAAGAATATGCCAATCGAGAATTCATTATTATCCATGGCTTTGGAAATCCTCTCTTGAATATCTAACAGGGACATAAATGTCGAATGGCCAGGTTGGAATCCGTGTTGTAAGGGATAAAGTAGATTCTTATGGTTGATATAAGAAAATAGTCTGTTGTACATGATTCGTTCGAATATTTTGGAGAAGTAGGGCAACACTGAGATAGGTCTGTAGTTGGATATCTCATTTTTATTACCTTGCTTAAAGATGGGAATTACTTTAGCTGATTTAATTTCCAAGGGTACTTCACCATTTCTAAGTGAACAGTTAATAATATCAGACAGGGGATTGGCAAGTAATTCCATCAGGGGAGACAAGATGTGAGGAGCCAACTCATCCAATCCCGCACTATGAGAGTCTTTAAGAGTTTTGATAATGGTGAGAATTTCATTAGAGGTAGTGGGAAGAAGTACAAAGGAGTTCATGGAAGAAGGGGGTAAATAAGATTGGAATGACTGCTTGGCTGACGGGATTTTTAATGATAATGACTGTGCTAGACCTGTGAAGTAGGAATTAAATTTATTAGCTATACTGATCGGGTTGGTTATGGATTGGTTATCTATACATAATTCCTTTATAACGGTATCAGAGTTATTTGTTTTAATTATCGTTTTAATAACCTCCCAAGTTTTTTTAATATCACACTTATACTTCAGGAATTCACCTGTGTAGTATGATTTTTCTAAGCTATCACGGACCTTTTTATATTTATTTCGATAGTCAGTAAATATTTTCTTATTGGTAAGAGTAGGATTCTTGATATATGCAACATAGAGTTTTTCCTTTTTTTTAAAGTTTTAACGTGCTTTAGCCATTATGCCAAGTATAGGCACCCAGATTGACTGATAGTCGAGTGTAAAGCAAACAATTCCGAAGAATATTCTTCTTCCAAGTTCCAATGGCAAACTTGAGCGATCATCTTGAATATTCGATGGTTCACCAACATTGAAAATTTTTGCAGGAGTGAATTAATTTAAATGGATCTTATGCCCAGGATAGCGAGTTAATGAAATTAAATCCTTGAGCGTTCAAGACTTACCGCCTGCGTGTTAAGCCAGAGTGAATTATGTAGCCTTACTCTTTAGAAACATTTTACTCCAATGTCTTTCTTGGCAATTTCAAATACCGATCGGTGAGAAATACCCAGTTCTTGTGAAATGTTTCGCTGTGTGAGTGCATACTGGTGTATCAGCGGCGAAAGTGAGAGGGGGAATTAGTCTACTTGGTAGGTGAATGGAAGAGCTAGGAAATAATCGGCTTGATATGCCAGACTTAAAACGATTAGGCCTACTTCAGTTTTGGTATGGTTGATGCAAAGAAGGTTTTGTTGACGTTAACAATCAGCTGAAGTGAAGAACTGAAAAGCGTTTGTTCCGAAGGCGAAGGCGGATCTTTGCAACAACGACACATAAAACAACTAGAGTAATGACGACGAAAAAAATGATGATGATGATGATGATGAATGTGATGAATGTAATTATGGTGATGTCGTCAGCGCAGAGATCATCAAGAAAACAGATGAGTCGATTCTCAAAAATACAGACAGCTTTTGAGAATTCTGCGCAAGTTAATATTCGCAAACTGTCACTGTCAGTAGACTAAGTCTGAGTGGCGTACCGGGCGGCACTTCTGCAAGGGCGGCAAAATAGGGTTGAGGAAAAATAATAAAAGATTGAATGTCGTATAAACAATGAAAAAGTAGGAGAGAGAGGAAGAATGGTAGAAAAAGAAGGAAGGGAAGAAACAACTCGTCACTTTGGCAAGTTGACTTGGCTTCCTATGCCGCCCCTAAGTCTCCTACGTTAGGGGCTGCATCACTCGGTTACAATTACTCGAGCATGGTGGACTGGAGCGAAAGGGTGCCCGCAGCTGAAGCCAAAAAGGCGGGAAGTGCAAGCGACGCAGCCAATCTAATTCCCAGTCCACCAGCTTTCATCATCATCATCATCATCATCATCATCATGATCATCATCATCATCATCATCATCATCATCATTATTATTATTATTATTATCATTATTAATATTATTATTATTATTTTTGCCCCGAGGTACTTCATTCCCCAGGGGCTAAGGTGAAGCATCTGGAACGGCTACTCATCCATGTCGCTTAAGGGCCTAACAAACGTTCCACTAAAAGCTACGGCGTTGAAGCGCTGTATCGTCACTGCATCACTCGGTTACAATTACAATAACAATTACTCTGAGAGGTCTACGTTAAATACTAAACAGATTTATAGAAAATGAAGCAGTTTCTTTGTAATGTTTACTAAATATGAGCATATGACATCATTATCCCTAATCGAAATGATCCAGTAAATAAAACACATCGCTTAGTTTGATTTTTATTGTTATTAAAAGTGAAACTTCTACTGCGCACAGTAAGCCGTGTTTACACCATCACTGTACAGCTGAATAACGGTTATTAAAAATCTTTGAAGAACGCAGCGCAGCAGCACTGTGTCTTGCCTGTTATAAGGGACACAATCTTGTACAATCTTACTGTACGCTGCTTCCGCGAAATTATGACATAGCCTAAAATGTTTTTTAAAGTCTTAAATAATACTATTTTTCGTCAATAAAAATTGGTGTCTGTCTTGGTTCCGTTTGGTTCGCACTATATTATTTTTTACTGTAACTAATGAGATAATAACTTGAAGAGTTTTACTTTGAGATACTACAGTATAATTGTTCATTACTAGGTCTTCTCGGCCCACTCGTATTAACTACAGACACTCGCAAGTAGTAATAAGACTAAGCGGCTGGCAGATTCCAGCTAAAAAGCCTTCAATTTCATTTTATCCAGCCAAAACAGCCTTAAAGATCGAGTCTAAAATGCACATTCTAAGATATATAACCTAAAAAGCCTTCAATTTCATCATATCCAGCCAAAACAGCCTTAAAGATCGAGTCTAAAATGTACATTCTAAGATATATAACCTAAACAGCCTTCAATTTCGATCTCACGTTATAAAATGATAGAATTTAAAAAGAAATTATTCAGTTCTATTTAAATTCTTACCGTACTCGCCTTGTCATGAGTATCCTCGTTATGTAGTCTATAATTTCAACCGTAAATACCCACACGCGCTTATATAGGCCCGTGTTGTCGCAGGGGTAATAACGTGGGTCTCTAGGTCGTAAGCCTATATATAAGCTCGTGTGAAAAACAAATTCCACATATAAAACAGACTACTCCAAAAATGAATACAAAATCTGATTTCACGAAAGAGCTTAAAGAAAAATCTTCCGTATATAAAATGGAATACAAAACGAAGACAGTAAAACAATTACGAAATATCGCTAAAGTGAAAGGCATGCGGGGTTATTCACGACTTCGGAAAGCGGATCTTGTGGCATTAGTTTCATCTGGACCTACACAAAGCGTTAAGACTGAACACGAAGGCAATCTGCTAGACGCTCCAGTTCCAGTCATTGATGTTCCAACGCTCGCTCCAGGTAAGTATACACCTCCATCTAATACTTGGAAATCTAATTTTAGTGGCGTTTTAGAAGAGGTGAAGAAAAAGGTAAGGTCGAAACTTAACACTTTTTCGGATTGGTTGATTAATT
>JACEVL010000116.1:750679-829879 GCA_020284085.1 Aporrectodea caliginosa | reverse complement strand
GACGTTGCACCATAACGAAGAGGATTAGCTTCGGCCTCCTCATACTCTATTGGCTAATAATAATAATAATAATAATAATAATAATAATAATAATAATAATAATAATAATAAATATCAAAAATACCAGACCCTTCTTGACACACATGACTTCATTCCGCTGGCTCTGGAAACTTTAGGTCCAATTAACTTAAGAGGCCTTGACTTAATCACAGTGATGGGCCGTCATCTGACAAAGGCGACGGACGACGTCAGAGAGACGACCTTCCTCTTCCAAAGACTGTCGTTGACAATTCAGCGCTTTAACGCTGTGGCCTTCACCGGATCTTTTGTTGACCCTATGCCCGAGATGGAAGAGGGATAGCCCTTCCAGTTACACCAGTTTTTGATATAATAATAGTAATAGTAATAATAATAATAATAATAATAATAATAATAATAATAATAATAATAATAATAATAATAATAATAATAATAATAATAATAATAATAATAATAATAATAATAATAATAATAATAATAATAATAATAATAATAATAATAATCTTTTCTTTATTAAGCTGCCTGACAAACGCACTGCAGCTGTACATTCACATGTTATGCAATTTAATCTTAACTACTAACAGAACACACAGCCTGCCATACAACGGCGCTAATAGCAGCCTACAAAGCATATCCGCCCAACGGGGGCTCGAACTCGGTACCTCGCTCTCTATGCTAGTGTGTTATCCAATGCGTTATCTGACCCCTCCCCCCGTAAGGCTAGGGGCTGGAACCACCCAAAACGGGCAGTCATCATCATCATAAACGTTCTGACTATGTTCTGCCTCTCCATCGCAGCGTGTGTCAGTTCTTGTAGGGATGTTCCGCACCATTGAGTTATGTCGTCCACCCACTCTTTGTGGGGTCGTCCTCTCTTGTTTGTACCGCCCATCATTCTAAACACCAGCGTGTAGTGGCAGTTGCGGAGTTGTCATCAGCTGCCAATCCAAGCCATTAGTTAACGTCGTCATCATTTCCAAATTGTTATCGTAAGATACGTGTCATAGACATAATTATTGAACCGTATTAACTCTGCCCCTGCTCGTTACTCTGGTAGTACCAGTCCGAACCGTGGAAAAAGGAGGAGGGAAACGTCAATAATATCTATAATCACATAGTGGCGTTGAACAGCTGCTAACCAACCTTTATTATAAAGGTTGGTTGGTTAACGCCACTGTGCCATATTATGGTTAAACAATAATGGTAACATTGTTAAGCTCTGTTTTGACGTCTTTGAATAGTATCTTTTTTATTCATTTTCGCTGTATTGTATATGTTGTCAAAATTGTCGTCAACGGACTCTGATGTAATACGACGACGATAAACCTTGGATTAAAAAAATCTATACTTTTAAAATCATTTTCTCTATTCGGTGTACGATGGCATATGAAGGGTGAGAACTGTGAAAATAATTTCAGTGGACGTCAAAGACCTTTGTTGACATACACAAGATGTAGTTAAACTCTGGATGTTCGTGTGAGCGAAGACACCCTTAAAACGGTGACAATTGAGGCTATATAAATGGACACATCTTAAAAATGTTGATTACAGATCCTGAGTGGCCGAGTGGGTTGGTAGCCCGCTCGTCACGCCGTCGGCCCGGGTTCGATTCCTGGTCGGTCGGTTTATCAGAGATTAATTTCTCGGATCTTTTTACCGCGGGTGGCTCGGTCGCAATATAAACGTGGAGTATGAGGTTGCTTTCTGCCTCCGACACTAATCATCTTCGATATGAAAAAGTGTCGTTAAGTCGAAGTAAAAAAAATGTTGACTTTATATATATAGGCCTACATCTCAGAGTCAGAGCTGTATTATGCCAAAATAATATTTGTCGACGGCAACGGTCTATGTTGTCATAAGCTGTCGTTAACTCTGGATCCATCCATCAATCTGGATCTTAATTACTGGTTTTTCTTAACACCGTCGCTGCCAATCCATGCCACTGCTGATGAATAGTGCCAACCCCAAGCCTCGAGAAAGGTGGAGGGCGACGACAATGGCCCTGGCAGCCATGAGATGTCTTAAAGCACCGCAAACTCTCCTAATCGTTATCAATCAATCAATCAATGCTTTATTGCTCACCGAAGAAAACATAATCACGTAATCACAGACAACGTAAACAGAAATAAACATGCAGTGAACAATGGGAAACCCCGAAAGAACGAACCGTTCCGCTAACAGGTGTCGCCCAATTTCAATCGTAATGCAACCAATGGAGTAAATCATAAATAACAATTTCGTGAGTAAACATCAATAACAGTATCCTAACTTGGTATACCAAAACATCAGTGAACAAAGCAAATATACTTAGATAAACAATGGCTAATAACACAATAACTGCAACACAGGGCATGGTGCTCTAAAGACACTGAGAGTTCAGTAGGTATGATTTTAGTTTATTTTTAAACTGATGCAGCGTTGGCACGTTTTTTAGATCTGTCGGTAACATATTCCAAAAGATAGGACCATAAATTCTTATACTGTGTTGCCTAATCGTGGTGTTTGTGCTAATTTGGTGATACTTATTAGAGGACCGTGTGTGATGACTATGAACTTCTGAGTTTTTACTAAACCATCGATTGAAACCGCTTGGTAATAAGCGCATGTGGAACCTGCACATAAATTCGCCCACTTGAAGCTTATTGATATTTTCAAAATGCAATACTCCCAGACTTATAAATAAATTTCGTGTGTGGGCTCTATAGGGTACGTTACATATGATGCGTATAATGCGTTTCTGAAGGGTTGTCAAACAGGCCAATCTGGTACAATACGTAGATGCCCAAATAAGGTTGCAATATGAGAGATAAGGATGGATTAGTGAATAGTATAAATTTAAGAGTATGTTTTTAGGAAGGAGATGCCGGATTCTGCAAATTATGCCAATATTTTTGGCCAATTTCTGTGAAATATAGGTTACATGTTGTTTCCATGATAATCGATCATCAATGTAGACCCCCAAGAACTTGGCCGATGTCACGCTATTTATGTTTTGGTTATCAATGTTAATACAGAACGGATAGTCATGAACTGAAGCTATCTTCCTCTTTGAGCTAAATAGAATATAGTTCGTTTTTTAGATTCAAAGATAGTTTATTTGCCTTAAACCATGTCCCCACTTTTGCAAGTTCCACATTTAGCCTATTAATCAGTTCAAGAAGTGAACTATCAGACATAAATACATTAGTGTCGTCCGAGAACATAATAAAGTGTAGGGCTGATGAGGCAAGATGGATGTCATTCACGTATAGCAGAAATAGTAGAGGGCCTAATATCGAGCCCTGTGGGACGCCACAATTTATAGCAAGTATATGTGAAGTAAACCTAATCGTTAGTTTAATGCCATCATAGTAGATGCTACAGTGTAATGTGTAAAAGATATTTAATAGGCCTACACGTCGTTATCATGGTATCATGGATCAATACAGACATTTTCTATAACGACGCTCTATTTAATAGTCCAAGTTGAAGCAAGAGCAAAATTGCAGACTGCATGCATCGAACTTGTTGCATCCGTGGTTTGTTTACGTCACGTTTCTTTGTTGCCTCTAGGCTACCTGACCCCAGAGTTAGACGGGATATGTTCGGATTGGCGTAACGTGTTTTGGTGGTGAAAATCTCTCTGTTACAGTTAATTTGTGATTATATTGACATACATCGGTAAGCTAGATTTATATTTTAATCCGAGTCTTGAAGAATTGACTAAGAACTCCAGATAAATACAGCATTTACGCAAATTTTAAAATCCGGCTTGACTTAGGCTACCCTGTGAAACCGAAAGTAAAACTAGACTATTTCTTGAAAACACAATTCTGATGCATGAAATTGAGGAATGACGAATGAATTTGGCTAATGGATTGTTGACAATTGTGACACGGTGGGTTGGCATGGTTGAAACGTTTGTTGAACGACAATGTGTAGCTTTACTATGTACAAGTTCTAGGTACAATTTTTCCACAACGTTCAAGTTGTTGTTCTTGTAGGAATATCTGTATTTCCCGCAATCAAGGGTTATTACATTGTACAGTGTACACAGCTGAAACCATAATCTTATCGGCTGAAGATGTAATAAATTCTTAGAATTTTTCGATCTACAACATTCAAATCATAATAGGCCTACTTTTCTGTCCCTCCCTGTACAGTGTTTGTACACCGATTTGTTTGCTCTTTCCTGTTATTGTGTAATAATTTCGTCCTGAACTTAAGACTTCTATTTTCTAAATTGTGTTATTGGATCTGGATGTGGACCTGATGACGGATTGGGGTTGGTGCGCCATCGGTTGATCCTTTGTGCATTAGACACCGGCGCAATAGAAGTTGCTAATTGACAATTAAAAAATAATAATTTGTGTTCAGATCTTCACTAATCCAAAAATTCTTCCTTGCGTTCACACTTTCTGTTTACACTGTCTGGAAAATTATGGAAAGGATAAGAAACCGGGCGATAAGATGGTCTGCCCAATTTGCCGGAATGAGTTTATCATTCCAGATGGGGGCTTGTGCAATTTGCCAAACAATTTCTTCATTGGAAAAATGGTGGAGATTGGAAAATTGGCAATGGCACCTGCAAATGAAGCAGTGTGTGATCTTTGTTCTGAAGGGAAAGAATTGGTTGATAAAATGTATTGTATCGATTGCGAGCAAATTCTTTGTGAGCGCTGCAGTAAATTTCACAGGAAAATAAAATTCTGCCAAAATCATCAAATCGTTGAACTTGGAAGCAAGCTGAACGCACATACCTTTCACTTACGCAACAGTTACTGTGACCATCATCCTAAGGAACTCATAAAGCTGTATTGCTACGATGATAACGTCGCTATAGGGGAGGGTGGGGCAAAACGCCCCCTTTAAGGGAAATTGTGTCCAGAGAGCAAAACATAATGACATTTGAAAAACATTTATGATCATCAACAACACCTGCACTAATGTTACAAAATCACTAAATTTAAAAACTTAAATAGATTCAAATTTCGGCACAGAATTGTCTTAAATTTTTTTATTCAACATGGGCATTTTGCCCCATACATGGGGCAAAATGCCCACACCATGGGCATTTTACCCCACAGATAATATATACTAGATCTTTTTCTTCTTCTTTTGGTTTTCTGCCTTGTTATAAGGCAGGTTCGTACGTGCAATGTCGCCATTCATCACGTTGTCTGGCTCTCTCTCTTCAGATTGCTGTAATCCTCCTCCATCATCCAGTCCAACAACATCGTTCTCGGTCTTCCTCTGGTCTTCTTCCCCTCCATTCTTCTCTCAATTATAATTCTTAGGAGGGAGTCTCCCCTCATGATGTGGCCCAACCATTTTCTCTGTGGGCTTCTGATTATCCCTATCACGGATCTTTATCGTCCACCATTTGTAGTATGTCTTCATTTGTCCTCCGTTCCATCCAGCTGATTTTCTCCATCCTTCGCCATATCCACATCTCGAAGGCCTCCAATCTTCTGATGTCTTCCTTCCTCAGGGTCCATGTCTCTGATCCGCATAACACCATACTCCATATCATTGACTTGATAATTCTTTTCTTCAGATTCTTATTGAACTTTCCTCTCATAAATTCCTTTCTTTTTTAGAAAGCATCTTTTCCCATAGCTATTCTCCTCTTTATTTCTACATGACACTTTGCGCCATTTGTGATCATACTTCCTAGATAACAGAAGTTTCCGACTTGTTCCAGTTCATTACCATCTATAGTGATCTTTACTGTTGTTTCCTTTCCTTTGCTTATCTGTGTCTTTGTGGTGTTTATTTTCATATCATACTCCTTCGAGATCTTATTTAGCCGATCCATCATCTTTTTGTAGCCCATTCTGGCTACCTGCCAACATTGCCTGGTCATCTGCAAATCCTAGTGCTTTCGTCAATCTTCCTCCTACCTTTATGCCCTTCTTCACCTCCTCCATCGCCTCTCGTACTAATTCCTCAATGTAGATGTTAAAGAGTATTGGTGATAGCGGGCACCACTGTACTCCTATCACTCCTAGTTCTGAAAGTTTTCCTTCCAATTTTATTCTATATACTTTCTGTCCCATGTATAAGTTTCCTATGAGTCTTCTGTCTTTCCAGTCCACCCCTATTCTGCTCAGTGCATGCATTAATTTCTTCCAATCGGCTCTATCAAAAGCCTTTTCGTAATCCACAAAGCATACGTATACAATGCTCCAATTGCATTTCTTGTACCCTTCCCTTTCTGAAATCACACTGGTCCTCTCCTAAACAGTCATTTGTTTCTGCCCTGGACTGCATTCTCTTTGTGACCAAGCTGGCAACTAAACCTTTTAGATGTCTAGTAAGAGTTTTACTTAGAACTTTATAAATTTGTTCTGCTTTTCTCTTACTAATTTCGCCCGATCTGACTTTTGTCAGAGCAATTTCCAAAGTTTCAAGACCTTATTCTCCTCTCTTTGTTTTTCTCTAATAGTTTCGTACCATTTTCTGTAACGAAACACTTTAAGTGCAAAACATATTATAAAATGTTTGCAAACAGCAGATAACACAAATATTTAAATTGGGGTAAAACTGGTAGGCAACTTTGGTGTAGACGCGAAGTCAATCAGATGAGGTAAGACGCCCAGTCACATGAGGTAAGACGCCCAGTGAGGCAATACGCCCATGAGCATCTGACCCCACAACATGAGTAGTTACATTCCAGACCATACACCAAACACGACTACTTCAATGGCGGGTTCAATTGCACTGTAACACTTCTAAATGTGTGTGAATCCAAGTAAACATACATCTTTGGGCAAGAGTAAAACCGTATAATTTACACACACAAAATAAAACAGGAAATGCTTACATCAGCTTTCGAAAAATTAGGTTTTTTTTGAAAACGAGTGATCTTTTCATAAGAAACACGAAAGTACAATGTCTTTCAACCGGAAATGCAAGTAACAAAACGGTTCCAAGTAAAATTTTGATTCAGGTTATTAGGTGACTGAAATAATGCTCATGGGCATCTTACCTCTCATGGGCGCTTTGCCCCACCCTCCCCTATGTGTGCTTTGTTGTGTTGAGAGTCACCAGTCTCATAGATGTGTAAATGTTGAAAAAGCTGCAGAAGATTTTACGGAGCGACTAAAAGTAGACCTGAAAAATGTGACCAACAGACTTCCAGAATGTGAGAACGTTAAGGAAAAGCTGGATAAATACAAGAAAGAATTTACAGAAAAGACTTCAAAAACAGAAAAAAGTATCCGCGATATCGGAACAAAACTGAAAACGTTGATCCATGAACATACAGAAAGTTTGATCCAGAATTTGAAATCGGTGAGGGAAAAGAACCTTAAAACCGTTGAAATCACAAGACTGGATGTTGAAAGATTCAGAGTAATGATTGACAGCTACGCTAGATATTCTGAGGAACTTCTTTCCCGAGGATCATCTGTGGATATTTGTAGAGCTGCCGATCAAATGCATAAGAGAGCAAATGAGTTGGAAAAACTTCCATCAAACTGCAGCGAAGATTGTCTTCGCTGTGTTTCAATTGTCTTTAAACCCACAAGCATTGAAAATATCTTGAGGCAATGCAGATCTAATAATATAGTGGGCGAACTTACAGTCATTGAGTCTCCAGATCGATTTATAGAGTGTAAAATTGAAAGTCGAGGTAAGTTCCATTAAAATCCATGTACTTAATAAGGTAAGTTTTGTGCAATTTTGTAACTGTTAAGTCTGACGAAAACTATGGTGTGTGCCTCCGAACTCCGGTACACTCTTTCCTCTAATGGAGATTAAATATCTTCCCGACTGAGGCAGTACTGTTCTTTGACTTTATAGTTTGAAGAGCACCGATATTCTAAGTTTCTCACTCTCTTGCTTCTGGATAGCATTAGAAGCGACTGATTCGACTTTCGTGTACGTGTTTCTTCCACGTACGACTCTTGAGCTGTGTTTACCAAAGAAGCGGTTTATAAATGATCTGAATCAGGAGCTCTCTTAAATGTGCCGTTTTAGACGCACTACGCAAATATTTCCATGACATTAACTGTCCAATAAATGGATTTCAAATGTTTTTAATTAATTACCTTGCGGCTATTTTTGGATTTAATTAATTGATCTAAATTTATATACATTTACTCTGTTCCAGGGCGTAGCAGCGGTGGGAGGTCTGATAAGATTTCTCATGATAGGGCAACCTTTTTGGCCTCAGCGGATAAGGTGAGGTCACGTTTTGATCACGAATAACGTCATCTTCGTTTTGAGGTTAATCTAAAAAGAAAATTTTACATAACATGTTTGAACAACTACATTGGCTTCCTCTTACTGCACGCATCCAGGTAAAGGTACTTATCCTCAATTGCCGATCTCACCTAGGTCTTGCTTCTAAATACCTCTGTGACTCAATACGTCGGCCTACCTCGGCTGCCTCCCTTCGCCCTCTCCGCTCTTCGGATCGTCTTGACCTTTTGTTCCTCGTGTTAGAACAGCCGTAGCCCAGTCCCGTGCCTTTGCCTGCATTGACCCTTCGCTATTGAATCAACTTCCCCTTTGTTCGCTCCACCATACTATCCGGTGGTCGTACCAAAGCTTATCGTTACCTCAAAACTTGTCTTTATTCTCGAGAACTTACGCACTGGGAGTTGCTCTGATTGGCGTGCACCGTGAGAAGCGCTTCATAGATTTTTAAATACAACACAAAATAATAAAAATGAAATTATTTTTATTTTTACTCGAGATAGGGCCTACATTATTATGATCTCGCACGAAGAAGAAATTTGACATTGTTGCAAGTTCTTGTATTTTCTTCTTTGTGTCGCAAACTGTGCAACCCTCTCGCCTGAAACCTTCATCACCTCCAAGTCTCGCGTCAATATAATGTTATTTTATTAATCTGTGCATTATTTGGACCCATGACTGTTATTAAGGCCTAAGCTTACGTCACACCTGTTTCAACTTACTTACCCACCATAACCACATCTTTAGTTTCCCTTACTATCAGTCAGGTCTAAGCTAGCGAGTCATCTGTTTCATCTTACTTGCCCATTGCAACCTCATCTCTAGTTTCCCCTACCTACTGGATTTGATTGGGGTTTCTCACGGATTACGGTTCTCGATCATTGAGTGATGATTATATTTGCACTATGATAGCTGTGCACTAGCAGTGAAAATATACGATTGTAATTAGATTGATCTGGTAATTAGACCCTACTCTTCAGCTGTTTGAGTTATCCTCAGTTAATCTTCTGTTGTCGTCTGTTTTATTGAATTGGTCCAGATATACAGCGAAATACATAAAATAATCAATTAAGTTTTACTGTTTTAATGATATGGCATCACTTCACCTCTAAGATTCTTTGCAGTATGTGTTTCTTCTCAGCAGGTTTCAGCAAAGTGCGCAGACGACGTTCCCACTGAATCCGATTCTTCGGTTGTACGAAAAGGCGCATGTCCAAAGGTTGCAACACAGCCCTCCAGTTCCAGTAAAATCCAAAATCAGAGCACAAAGGACGAACGAATCCAAATCCTGGCTACTTGTCCGACAAAGAGTATCATCCATTGCGAGGAATGTCCGAGTGTTCGCGGATGTCCGAATTGTGGCTTCTTGATTGAAAATAAAGGCACGTCTGCACTCATAAGTTGCAACAACTGTCAATGCGGGTTCTGTTTCATCTGTCTGAAGGAATTACACGAAAGGCCCTGGTTGTATCACCCGATGTTAAACTGTTCGGTGGCGCCACGTCAAACGTCTTTGCCTGGAAGCGGATAACTGCACAGGCACTACACAATTTCGACCTACATTATTTTGTCGGTGAAGAAACTGATCCAGAGTTATGTGTGAATATTCAGCAAAATCTGTTATAGGCCTATCTGACTTTATGCAAAGTGCCGCATAAGGACCGCTTACCAGTTTCTAACTTAGGCTATGTCTGTCTCACCAGATTGACGTTTTCAGAGTGACTGGATTCGTGTGGAGCCATTTCCTTTAATTATTTATTTCCTGTACTTATATAGCTAAACATAAATAATGTCCAAGCACTGAGTGGATTATAGCGGTCTAAAAAATGCAATAACGAAATCCCAATACATTAACCTGAGCATATATAGTGAATTATTATCAATTTATTACAGTGGCTCTATAGAAGTAATCAGATTAGCGTACATTTTATTAGATCACTTAAGATCTTGCTGTGTTGTTGCGCTGTAGTCTATAATGGATGTCGAACACAAAAACCAAGATTATATTCCGACTCTAAAGCTTATTGTTTGTGTATGTATTGATTTCTTGACTGGACAGCATAGAATGAGTTTGCGCATATTACGAATATTAAGATATGTAGAAATTAAAGACTATTCACAAATATTGAAACTGGCCAACGAATATTAAATACTTTGGGTTGTTGGTTTGCATTTAGTTATGTGAAACTTTTATGATCCATAGAAACTGTTTCAGGACTTTGCTTGCTTTTTCGCTCGTTTGAATTAGAAACATTTTACTGCAAGGAATGATAGTTTTTTCTAAGAAAACAAAAGTTGAAATGCAGGCTTACTTATTATGTAACTTCTCTATAGCACGTATAAATTACGCTAACAGTTATCAGTGGAAAGCACTCTATAGAATTAACTTATTAGTGTGATGACAAAGTTCATTAGCATCACCCTCACCTTTAATCTGGCTTGGGACTGGCACTGCCACGAGCAGTGGCTGAGTTTAAAAGTAACTTGATACTGACGATTCCCTATAAACTGTCGTAGATTTTGCAATTACAAATACAATAATTACAGCCTTCCATATTTAGAAGAAACACGGCACCCATACAAGGGAACCCAACGGTTTCAGACGTCTTCCAGGTTATGCATAGACTAATAATTCTTTTCGGCCAGCTGAAGGTTTCAATTAGAATGACCTAAAAAATATGTGGAAGAATCGTATGATAACATGAATTCACACCTTTATTAGTTATGTAATCCACTTTAACCCTAGGGCTACCAAGCTTTTTTTGTAACACGGACTACCAAGGGGGGGGGGTGGTTACCACCCCCCTGGATTTCGTGTTTGGTTTCACATATCATAACTTGTAATATAGCAATGGATTCAGCATTCATTTCTGCACAGAATGGTATATTTAGTTGTACATTATGTGAATGCACCTCGAAATTACATCACTTTTAACAACGGAACCCATTAATTAGCAATATTGTATATTATTGCGTACATTTTGTACTTTTTGGATAAACAAATATAAGATTATGTGTGTTTTGAAACTAATCTATGTATAAACGATACACACAATCATCCCTACACATGTTTATATAGTATAAATGTACATCCATACATATATATCCATACATATATATCGGTTTACGTTGTAATGCTGTATTCGGCCATTTTCACACAGATTGCGCGTATTATTATTTATTTTGATCACTTCCGGTATTCAAAAGACAAAGATGTAGGTATGCAAATGAAGCCCTTCATTCCCTCTAAAGAATGGTATCTTTGTTTCTCTTCCAGGAAGACAACTGAATACGCTACAGACAAAAAACTAAGGGGGGAGTCCTTCCATTCAGCCATTTTTCACGCATATTACGCGTATTATTATTTATTTTGAGCACTTCCGGTTGCCTCAGGTCAACTCAGTGACCATAGAAATGTAGCCCCACATTCCTCTATAGAATGGTATAACTTGTGTCTCTTAATATTAAAATGACGGATAAGATATAGTCGAAAATCTAGGGGGGGTGGTATCCACCCCTGGTGCCTCGGGTATTTTGGGTATAACTTTTGAACGGTGTGAGATATCATCTCACATTTTACCTCAAAACGTGTGTAAATGAACCCCCCTACAGCTACCTAAAAGGTCAAATTTTTATTCCATACGGAAAAAGTTTGAGATGATAACATGAATTCACACCTTTATTAGTTATGTAATCCACTTTAAGCTATGTCCCAATGCTTCTGTTTCCGAGTCAGAACAGTCATTTTGATTGATTCTACCTTCCAAATTTTATTTGTAAAAAATTCAAGGCGATAAACACGGACCAACCTAGTTTGTAGTTGCACTATTAGCTAGTACCATAGACCTCTTAAATTCCAGTTTGTCTGCATGGCGCAGTCTTCGTATTTTATGTGAGGAAAATTAAACGGTTAATTAATTATGCGTGTTTAATATTGCTTGTGAAATCATGAGCTTCTTCAGAGACGATGCAATATTAGAAACAGTACGGTAATCGTTTGGTTATAAAGCGCCTGTATATCTGTGATATTTTAACTGCGTGGTCTCGTATTTGAGATATAAATCCTCTGAAGTACAAACACAACAACAATACAACAATACACAACAACAATCTTCTTTGGATGTTTATTGTGTCCTTCAGTGGAGGCGCCAGGATTACAGGGTTGGGGGCTAAAGCTCCAAGCCCTTCCATTTTGTCCCCTCCTCCCTGTGATTTCCACTGATTTCCCACTTTTTTGGTGGCTGAGCCGCAGTTAGGAGGGCTAAGCCCCCCTATCCACCCTCTGGCGCCGCCACTGTATCCTTTCGGATTTTCCTTTATCTCTCGACCTGATTTTCCCGGATTTTGCCATGTTCGCCGTTTTGCTTAACAGCGACCATTGACGTCATGACCTGAGCATTGCTAGGGCTGTATTCATTCATTAGGCCTACACATTGTTAATTAATAAACTAATTTAAATTCTCTGATAATTGATTAACTAACGTGTGCAATTCATGATCCGTCACCATAGTTATTATTGCAAGTAATATAATTTATAATTAATTACCCGTCAACTGGGGTTACTTTGATAGTTTTTTGCATATTTGGTTCCATGAATGGAACTTCTTTAAAACATTTCCCCGTTTTTTTTTGCTTTATTGTACCAATTGATGTCTTGTGATTACGATGAAACACAATTTTATTTTTTTCAAGTATACCTGGTATATTTTTTAAAAGCCCAAAGAGTTATCAATGTAACCCCAGGGGTGGGGTTACTTTGATACTTTTTAACTTTTCAATGTGTTATCAAATAAGGACTTAATGGGGGCTACATTGATAATTTTCTGCAGTTTTAAAAAAGAAACAAGTATGGTACTGGTATCCCCTACCATCTGGGGTTCCAAAAATGTCCATAACTGGATAACTGATCATTGAGAGGATATCCAAAAAATGTCTTTTCCATTGCCAAAGGGAGAACGTATTTGAAAAGTTTTACCAGTTTCTTTTAATTCATAACTTTACTGGTGACATTTTTGACTTTGCTGTCTGTTGTTTTCTGTAGGCTTTTGTAGTTCTTCAACAACTGCATTATATGGAACTGCAGAGTCCACGTCAGCTTCTTTGTCAGTAAATTTGAAATAATTGCTTCCAGGTTGTTTCTTCACAAATTGCACTTTCAGAAGTCTTCCTCTTGGTTTAACATCAAGAATTTTGCCAATGTAGTTCAGATAACCTTTCTTTCCTTCATACTTCACGACAATCCATTAGTCAGGTTCATACTGGGACTTTGTGGAGACCACTGGTGATTCACTATCAGCACCTGCCGAGCCATACGAAGTACGGGTAGTACCTGTAGGCCTACTATTATCTTGATAATTATGACACTGATCCACCACTTTCAGAATCAGAGGATGGTTCTACCTCTTGAACTTTACGTCGTTTTGCTGGTACTGGTACCAGTACCGGTACTGGCAGTACCTTGCTTGTTCCAGGTAGAGTTTTGTCATTGTTAATGAGATCAGATTGTTGAATTTCCTTCCCAGCTATAATTTTCTTTCCTCTTTCTGTGCCTGTTTCTCTTGTTTGTTCATGCCACAATGGCCTTTCAACATTTCGACCAGAACTTCACCAAAAACTTCTTCAATTCTATGCCCGCCAACTTATCTGTTCTCATCGGGTAATCGTTTGAGAACTTGATTTTTATTTCGTTCGTCTCCGCTAGCAGAAAGCAAAATGTCCGCTGTAAACATTTTCAACCAATCACGTATTCTGCGGAGCTGTTCTGGGCCCTTTCCAATGTTTACATAAAGATTATCAAAGTTACCCCGGGTGTATCAAAGTTACCCCGCATATCAAAGTAACCCCAGTTGACGGTAGTAACTTCTATAGCGCCTGTGTCTAATGCGCAATTGGCCAATATCCGGAAGATGAGAACACAAAGCAGAGAGGCTGCCTACAAGGATAAGCAATCTGAAAGGGTAGGCTGAAATAAGAAAATAGAGTTTAGAAGTCTTTAGAATGATTGTAATATATTGAAGTAATTATATCGACTTCATGGTTTGGAAAATTATTCATTTAGGCTATTTTAATTCTACAGGTGCGTATGTGTAACCCGATGCGCCATTGTGAGATTTATATTGGCAGTATAAAACTCAGTATATAAATATACGGAAACATGAATGCAATATATATATTGGTGACCCTCCTTAGCGGGATCTCCATCCCTTTTGGGCCTCCCTTTGTCGCCAATGCTTTTTTGTTAATGTACATTCTCTGGCATAATTGTAATGTTTTGTTTTGGTTGCAATAAAACAACTTGATTGATTGATTGATTGATTGATTGATTGATATATATATATATATATATATATATATATATATATATATATATATATAATATATATATATATATATAAACCTAAAACAAGGTTTTAACCTGAGCAGACTACAGGCCTATGTGCCAATACCTCTGGCCATGTGTCCAAACATGGAATCGATTGAACTCAGTACGGGTCAGAAATACCTGTATAGCATTTGTATTGCTGTTGCCATACTTAGGCGCGTGTAGTTCTGATCTTGCTTTACAAAAGCCAGGACCAGTCTGTCACTCTAGATGGCTGACAACAGCCAATCGTATACTGAGATTAACATGGCCACTGAAAACCCCACAGATAACCTGGTGACACTGGCTACATTTGTGATGTCAGTCTATGCACCAATGTGGTTCCACATAAAGACAAAGTCTGCATGCACGTAGGGATCGAAGCATCTGTGGAGAATAATAAAGTACTCTAGATATTTGGAAAAACATTTGCGAGATGCGGTTGATGAAGTTATTCAGTGAAACGGATATTTCGGTCATGCAGAAAACATACTACTCGCAATGTTAGCAGATGAGAGAAGCCAAATTCGTGAGCTGGCCTAGAGGAGGATTCTCGCAGCAAGAAACGAAAATGCTTCATCAACGCGCATCCGAGAATTTAGGGTTCCACGACTCAACTTTAACGCTAGTGACTATACAGAACTTGTCGACTGGCAAGAAATTGACAGATACGAACCACCTCTTCTAAAGAGCCGTTCAAACGCCCAGATAGAAGAATGTTTCAGAAATTATTGTTCAGTTCCCTTGTCATACGCAAGGAACAGAACGATGTATTCGTCTGGTGACTGAAGCGGCCGCATCAGTATGCGGTACCGTGGCAAGAGATGGATTTATTCGTGCAAGAATTGCATCACGGAAATTGATGAAAACATTTAACACCAAGTCTGACTTTCGATTCAATTAACTGCTTCATAGAAGAGCAAGAAAGTGCATTTAGCAATATTACGCTTAGTAATTTGCAAGACTGAAACGCGTAGAACTTGAGGAGGAGGAGGTATGTATGTATGTATGTGTGTATATATATATGTGTGTGTATGTGTGTATGCATATATGTATGTATGTGTGTATGTATGTATGTATGTATGTATGTGTGTATATATATGTGTGTGTATATATCAGTTCTGCTGCTTTTCGCAGCATAAGAAATAATTTTTAGGCCTACATTTATAATCATTCAACGTGTTATAATTAACACTCAAATACAACTTCTCCACACCAGGACGAAAAGAATTGTAATTTTTGGAAATGTGTGCATTACGTTCACTCCACCCTAATGCACATAATTTCTTCGTTTGTTGCTTCTACAAAAATAATTTTGCACTGGTTTTATGTGGTTTAATAATTCATCTATGTTTAACCAATCTACAAACTGTTTCTTTTGCTAGCAGCAGACACTAAGGTAGCCTAAGTCTGAGAGTTATGGAGGTGAACGCTGCAATACACTACAGAGTTTTGGTAGCTGAAATTCTCATGTACATCATCAAAAGCAGCAGAACTGATGTAGTTATTTAAATGCCGCACTAGAATCTGACTGTAGGCTACATACTATGTACTACTACATTTCTACTAGTTCTACTACATTTCCAGTTGACTTTTTGCGTGTGAATTACATAAAGTTTTTCTGCCAAGACGTCGACCCTTCAACACCCAGATATTTTGATATTTTCAGTGATATAGTCAGCAGTATAAATAAATAAACAGTTGACAGTGTTTTATTTTTCAGTAAACTTTTGTTATTTTTCAGTTATACAGTTTTTGTTTTTCAGTTACTATTACAGTTTCAGTTATTCAGTATTTTTCAGTTACAGTTACAGTTACAGTTAACTGCAAGACATTTTTCAGTTATTTTTCTATTTCAGTTACAGTTACAGTTAATAGAAATAACACTGGCCGAGTGGTTGCAAAAGACAATATAATAATCTATTGCTGCTAGAAGTTTCCAGTGTTTAACGACATCTCAGCGATGCCAGAGCCGATGAAGTCACCTCTCTTCACACCAGACTTTGAACTGGCACTACTAGAGTACAGGCAGATGGATAATTATCTGATTTTAATAAATATCGTATGTGCTTGATTGTTAATAAAACTGTTTAAGGGTCATCTGCAAAGGGCGTCCGCAAAACCTCTAATCTGGTCCTCTGTTTTACCGCAAATATCCGCATTTGGAATTATTCTTCTATTGACCTTTCCACCAAACCGGAGCAACCTTCTTATTGGGTTACCCTGTTGATCGTATAGGGCTAACTGTTGTACGGAGGATGGCCACTTTAAGTTCCACATAGCACACACTGCTTGATGACTAAGTCGTCGTTTAAGGTAAAGGCTGCACTGAAATTTACTAGGAACCAAATTTGATACAGACGTCCTTAACAAACGACCCATGAAAGGCATACATGTTCTCAGGTTATAATTATGACTTTGCAGAGTAATAGTCTTGCTTACTTCAGTGCTCAGTGACATTGGCTGAGGCGACAATAGACAACTTATGTCCATCATAGGCCATCTAACCACGTTAGTCTGTATTGTTGGCAGACTTTCGTATGTTTTCAGACATTGCTGGTAAGAGTGTGGTGCAGCCAGACTGTTTGGGTCGTATACCAACGTTTAACGTCGTCTTATGACATCAAAGGCCGTTGACGACCTAATTTTGGGGCTTTCTGCATTGTAGAGATGATTTAACATTAAATCAAAGTGTTTTCATTTTCATAAACTTGGTGTAGGCCTAGTAACTGTTGGCGACGAAGGTATAACAAGAAGAAACTGAATTCCACTGCGAGGGGGTGAATGGTATTTGAACAATAACGTGAGCAGTTATTTCCGGTGTCTAAGCTTCAAATGAATAAGTGGCAGAATAATTAATCTGGAATCAATTATTAAAACACCGAAATAAAAACTTAATTAGTTTCTTTATATTATATCAAAATTATTGCAGATCGTTGGATTACTACGGTCATGTTTGTGCCTTAGCCAAACGATCTTTCAATCCCGAAACCACGTTTTTGAGGTTCTGCAATAGAAGGTGCTAAAACGCGTTTCCTTGTAATCATGATTTTAATTGGCAATCATAACGAAATCTTTTGATCCTCATGCACGTCGATAATCATGCCTATTAGGCCTAGTCAGTTAAATTGATCAAAAACGACAACGTGTATGGCGCAATTCTGCTTCATCCTGTGAATATTGTTTTCAAAGCTGATCAACAGTCAACATTTGGTAAGCATTAATGGCAGATTCTGAGAGGCTACTGGACAATTGTATTGTATTGTATTTGGCTATTTATATAGCGCTTCTCACAGCAAAAGCCTTTCAGAAGCGCTCCCAGTGCGAGCAACCCGTGGGAAAAGGCAGGATTTTAGTTTAGAAAAAGATGAGGAGAGACTACCAGAAAGGATTGCAGAGCTAACCGGTGGAGGAAGTCCATTCCACAGAGAAGGACCAATGCAGGCGAAGGATCTCGATTGAGCCATCGCAGTCCTGACACGGGGCACAAAAAGGTCAAGCCGATCAGAGGATCGAAGAGGACGCAGCGAAGTGGCAGAGACTAGAGAGTAGGCGAAGCATGAGATCGCAAAGGTACTTCGGAGCAAGACCCAAATGAGACTTAACCCTCGGGCTACCAAAAGGGGGGGTGGTTGCCACCCCCCCTAGGTTTTTTTCATCTCAAACTTTTTCCGTATGGAATAAAAATTTGACCTTTTAGGTAGCTGTAGGGGTTCATTTACACACGTTTTGAGGTAAAATGTGAGATGATATCTCACACCGTTCAAAAGTTATACCCAATATACCCGAGGCACCAGGGGAAGGGTGGATACCACCCCCCAGATTTTCGACTATATCTTATCCGTCATTTAATATTAAGAGACACAAATTATACCGTTCTATAGAGGGAATGTGGGGCTACATTTCTATGGTCACTGAGTTGACCTGAGGCAACCGGAAGTGCTCAAAATAAATAATAATACGCGTAATATGCGTGAAAAATGGCTGAATGGAAGGACTCCCCCTTAGTTTTTTGTCTGTAGCGTATTCATTTGTCTTCCTGGAAGAGAAACAAAGATATCATTCTTTAGAGGGAATGAAGGGCTTCATTTGCATACCAACATCTTTGTCTTTTGAATACCGGAAGTGATCAAAATAAATAATAATACGCGTAATCTGTGTGAAAATGGCCGAATACAGCATTACAACGTAAGCCGATATATATGTATGGATATATAATTATGTATGGATGTACATTTATACTATATAAACATGTGTAGGGATGATTTTGTGTATCTTTTATACATAGATTAGTTTCAAAACACACATAATCTTATATTTGTTTATCCAAAAAGTACAAAATGTACGCAATAATATACAATATTGCTAATTAATGGGTTCCGTTGTTAAAAGTGATGTAATTTCGAGGTGCATTCACATAATGTACAACTAAATATACCATTCTGTGCAGAAATGAATGCTGAATCCATTGCTATATTACAAGTTATGATATGTGAAACCAAACACGAAATCCAGGGGGGTGGTGGTACCCCCCCCCTTGGTAGTCCGTGTTACAAAAAAAGCTTGGTAGCCCTAGGGTTAAGGACTAAAATAAGAACCTTGAATTGTATTCGGACAGATAGAGGGAGCCAGTGACAATGTTTCAGTCATACTGGTGTACTACGCAATCAGTGTTTGTTTTAATTGTTGTGTATAGGCCTAATATGCATAATAGTATGGTTCTCGTATTTTTATGTAAGGCTTCTCAGTTTGCAGTGAATGCGAGTTTATGAAAGCCTGCATCCAAGGAACCGATGTTCATTCCTTACAAGTAAAATAAATTAGGCTAGGCCTACTTGATACCATTGCCAACAGAAATGAATCAAGAAGAAGTAGTTAAAAGAAAAACTCGGACGCGCAACAAAGTAAATTTTGTTTGAACAAGAAAATTTGCAAGATTTTTTCTAAAAAGCAGATAAGGCCTCCAACTTAAACTAAGCTATGCAAAAAGTAGGGCCTCAAGAAGGCATTGTTCATTTTGCGTAAAAGGGTCGTCCATTAATTATGTCAACAAATTTTAGGCAGTTTTTGACCACCTACCCCCTTGTCAACAACTGTCAAACATTGACGGACCCATAAAAAATTATGTCAACAATTCCAGAACCCCCACCCCTACAAAAAAGAAACCCAACGGGTCAATAGCCTACATGTAGAATAATTTTTTTTTATTTTTACACTAAAAAATGCAATCTCGAATTTCAAAATATATGAGTTTAGTTTATAACCAGCTTTTTCGTAGTATTAAACATTAAGCACTTTATGCATTTTTCGCATTACTTAATGTTTTTGCTACCATTTTGAAGGGTCTGCGTTGATTCATTGGAAAAAATTTGTTGACGTCAAATTGTACCGAACCCCTCCCCTTGTCAACAACAGTTTACTGTCAAACTTTTTCAAACCCCCTCCCCCCCCCATTTTGTTGACATAATTAATGGACGACCCCAAATCTCATTAGGCTAAGATTTTAAAATCCTGTAAAATGCTGGATAATTTTTCCATGACTATTAGCCTATAGGCCTACAACGTGTTTATCATAAATCAATACAGAAATTTTCTATAATGACGCTCTATGAATTATGGTCCAAGTTGAAGCAAGAGAAAAATTGCCTGCAGACTGCATGCATCGAACATGTTGTATTTGTGATGTGTTTACATGTACGTCACGTTTCTATGTTGCCTCGATGCTGCCTGACCCCAGAGTTAGACGGCATTTTGTTTGCGAAAGGTGTTTTGGTGGCGAAAAAGTCTCTGTTACAGTTAAATTTGTGATTATATTGACGCTTACCAGGTATCGGAAAGCTAGATTTTTATTTTCATCCCAATCTTGCAGCGTTCACTAAGAACTCCAGGTAAATACTGCATATACGCATTTTTTAATATCCGCCTTGACTCACAGTGAAACCGAAAGTAAAACTAGACTATTTCTGGAATTACACAATTACACAAATCTAATGGATGAAATCGAGGAATGATGAATGAATTTGGCTAATGTATTGTTGACACCTGTGACACGGGTGGTTGGCATGGTTGAAACGTTTGTTGAACGACAATGTGTAGCTTTACTATGTAACAGGTTCTAGGTACAGTTTTTTCCACAACGTTCAAGTTGTTGTGTTTGTAGGAATATCTGTATTTCTCGCAATCCAGGGTTATTACATTCCACAGTGTACACAGCTGAAACCATAATCTTATCGGCTGAAGATGTAAAAAAAATCGTGTAATTTGTCGACCTACAACATTCATTTAATAATACTTGGCGAGGTGTGGGCTTTTACTGTCCCTCCATGTAGGCCTACACCTATTTGTTTGAACACTCTTTCTCGTTGTTGTGTAATTCCGTCGTAATATTAAGACTTATCTGTATTAAATTCATATTCGACAGATCTTCTTAGTGTTGACCTGATGACTGATTGAGGTTGGTTCGCTTTATGCATTAGACTCCGGCTCAATAGAAGTTGCTAATTGACGATTAAAAAAATAATAATTGTTCTTTGTAGTTTCTGCGATGGCTAAGAATCGTGAAAGCTCAGTTCAGGACAAAATAGCTGAAGTGACGGAATGTTCCATTTGTGTTGAGATCTTTACAAATCCAAAAATTCTTCCCTGCGTTCACACTTTCTGCTTGCACTGTCTGGAAAAATATGGAAAGGAAAAGAAACCGGGCGATCAGATGCATGGTTTGTCCAATTTGTAGGAATGAGTTTATCATTCCAGATGGTGGCTTGTGCAAGTTGCCAAACAATTTCTTGATTGGAAAAATGGTGGAGATTGGAAAATTGGCAATGGCACCTGCAAATAAATCCATGTGTGATCTTTGTCCTGAAGGAGAAGAATTGGTTGCTAAAATGTATTGTATCGATTGTCAACAAACTCTTTGTGAACGCTGCAGTAAATCTCACAAGAAAACAAAGTCCTGTCAAAACCATCCAATCGTTGAATTGGGAAGCAAGCTGAACGCACAAAACACTAACTTACGCAACAGTTACTGTGACCATCATCCTAAGGAGCTCATAAAGATGTATTGCTATAACGATAACGCTGCCGTCTGTTTAATCTGCTGTGTTGAGAGTCACCAGTCTCACAGATGTGTAAATGTTGAAAAAGCTGCTGGAGATTTCACGGAGCGACTAAAAGTAGACCTGAGAAAAGTGACCAACAGACTTCCAGAATGTGAGAACGTTAACGAAAAGCTAGATAAATACAAGAAAGAATTTACAGAACAGATTTCAAAAACAGAAGAAAGTATCCGTGATATCGGAACTAAACTGAAAACGTTGATTGATGAACATACAGAAAGTTTGATCCAGAATTTGAAATCAGTGAGGGAAAAGAACCTTAAAACCGCTGAAATCACTAGACTGGACGTTGACAGATTCAGAGTGATGATTGACAGCTACTCTAGATATTCTGAGGAACTTCTTTCTAGAGGATCACCTGTAGATATCTGTAGAGCTGCTGCTCAAATGCATAAGAGAGCAAATGAGTTGGAAAAGCTACCATCAAACTGCAGCGGATATCGATTTCACTGTGATGCAGTTGCCTTCCAACCTTCAAGCTTTGAAAATATCTTGAGGCAATGCAGATCTAATAACATAGTGGGCGAACTTACAGTCACTAAGTCTCCAGATCGATTTATAGAGTTTAAAATTGAAAGTACAGGTAAGTGTCATCGAAATTTCTGTACTTAATAAGGTAAGTTTTGTGCAATTTTTTAATTGTTAAGTCTGACGAAACCTTTGGTGTTCCTCCGAACTCCGGTACACTCTTTCTTCCATTGGAGGTTAATTATCCTCCCGACTCAGGCAATACTGTTCTTTTACTTTACCTTTTAAAGAGCACCGATATTCTCAGTTTCTCACTCTCTTGATTCTGGAGGGCATTAAAAGTCACTGATTCGACCTACATGCACGTGTTTCTTCCACATTCGACTCTTCAGCTGTAATGTAATGTAATGTATGTAATATAATTAACAACTTCTATTGCGCCGGTGTCTAATGCACAAGGCATCAACCGATGGCACACCAAAACCATCAACCGATGGCACACCAAAACCAAGCCGTAAACAGGTCAACATCCAAAAGAAAAGTCCGTAAGAGACAGAGAGAGACAGCCTACGGTGGATAAGCAATTTGAAAGAGGTAAGTTTTCAGCCGCGAACGAAATGACCAAAGCGACTGAGCGCAGCGTACATACACAGGAACAGAGTTCCAAAAAGTAGGTCGAGAAACTGAAAAAGCTCGTTTGCCAAGAACGGTTCTTGATTTTGGTATGACCAAACAAAGATGATCAGATGACCTCATTGAATAATGATAAGTCCGGGGAATAAGAACTGATTTTAAATATTGTGGTTGGCCAGAATTTACAGTTTTATATATTATGAGCCCCAGTTTGAAACGAATTCCCTGCTGAACAGGAAGCCAATGCAAATATTTAAGCACAGGGGTTATATGTTCATGTTTGGATGTATTAGTTATGGCTCTGGCAAAAGAAGCGGTATATAAATGATCTGAATCAAGAGCTCTGTTAAATGATCCAATTTAGACGCATTATGCAAATATTTTCCATGGCATTAACTTCCAATAAACGGATTTCAATTGTTTTTCATTAGTGAACTTGCGGTTATTGTTGGCTTTAATTAATGAGTCTAAATTTAGATCCATTAACTATTTTATGACGGCGTTGGTGATTTACTCTGTTCCAGAGCGGAACAGCGGTGAGCGCTGTGATCAGATTTCTCATAATGGGGCAACCAGCTTGGCCTCAGCTGATAAGGTGAGGTCACGTTTTGATCACGAATAACGCCATCTTTGTTTTGAGGTGAATCTAACAAATACAATTATACATAACAGGAACAATCAAATTATTATTTTTATTTTTACTCGAGATACATAATTATGATCTCGCACGAAGAAGAAATTTAACAGAGTAGTAAGTTCTTGTATTTTCTTCTGTGTGTCGCAAACTTTGCCACCCTCTCGCCTGAACTCTTCATCGGTTCCAAGTCTCGCGTCAATATAATGTTATGTTATAAAACTGTGCATTATCATAACTAATGACTGTTATACAGATCTAAACTTACGACGGACCTGCTTCATCTTGCTTACCCACCTCAACCTCATCTTTAGCTTCATCTACCTACTAGATTTGATTGGAATTTTCACGATTCTCCATCATTGAGTGATGTATTTGCATTATGATAACTGTGCAATATCAGTGAAAATATACAATTGTAATTAGATTTATTGGGTGAGTAGTTGGACCTTACTGTTCAGAATTCATTGTGTTAGTTATCATCTGTCTTCTTTTGTCGTCTGTAGGATTGAAGTGGTCCAACCAAGATTTAAATGTTAATTTTCATACACACAAAGAGCAAAACACACAAAACATCATTTCGATGTTTAAAATATCGCATAACTTGACCTCCAAGATTCTTTGCAATATGTTTTGTTTCTCAGCGGATTTCAGCAAAGTGCGCATACGACGATCTCGCTGAATCAGAGGTTGCAGCACAGCCCTGCAATATTATTCACCCTCCAGTTCCTGTAACATCTCAATTCATAGCACAAAAGACGAACGAATCCGAATCCTGGCTACTTGTCCGACAAAGAAGATCAACAGGTGGGACCCATGTCCGAGTGTTCGCGGGTGTCCGAATTGTGGGTTCTTGATTGAACATCGAAGCATAGGTGCACACAGAAGATGCAGCAACTGTCAATGCAAGTTCTGTTTCATCTGTCTGAGGGAAATAGAACAAGGGACCCAGTACATTCACCCGTTCTATTTGTGTCCGGTTGCGCCACGTCAAACATCTTTGCCTGGAAGCGGATAATTGCAGAGGCATTGCACAATTGCGACCTACTTTTGTGGTTTGTGGACAAATATTATCATCGGTGAATAAGCTGATCCAGAGTTATGTGAGCATATTCAGCTAAATCTGTTTTAGAACTATCTGACGTCGTACAAAGCGCAACGTAAGGACCGCTTACCAGTTTCTAACTTAGGCTATGTCTGTCTCACCAGACTGACGTTTTCAAAGTGATTGGATTCGTGGTGAGCCATTTTTATTCAAAATTTATTTCGTCTGATTATAATAGCGAAACATAAATAATGTCCAAGCACTGATAGTGGATTATAGCGGTCTAAACAATGGAATAACGAACTCCCAATACCTTCTTAACCTGAGCATGTAGTCTCTCTATAGTGAATTATTAGCAATTTATTAAAGTGGCGCTATGGAAGTTATTAGTTTAGCGTACATGTTATTAAATCACTCAAGAACTTGTGTTGTTGCGCTGTAGTCTATAATGGATGCCGAACTAAAAACAAGATTATATTATTTTCGATTGTTAAGTAAATTGTCTGTGTAGGCTATGTATAGATTTCTTGACCGGACAGCATAGAATGAGTTTGCGCATATTACGAATATTTAGGTTTGTTGAAATTACCGAATATTGACGAATATTGAAACTGGCCAACGAATAGTAAATACTTTAGGTTGTTGGTTTGCATTTAGTTAAAAATATTAAACTTTCATGATCCACAGGAACTCTTTCAGGACTTGGCTTGCTTTTTCGCTCGTTTGAATTAGGAACATTTTACTGAAAGGAATTATAGTTTTTTTAAAGAAAACAGTTAAAATGCAGGCCTACTTGTTATGTAACTTCTCTATAGAATTTCACGCTAACAGTTATCAGTGGAAAGCACCCTAGAATTAACTTATTAGTGTGATGACAAAGTTTATTAGCTGCACCCTCACCTTTTATCGGGCTTGGGACTGGCAATGCCAGATTACGAGCAGTGGCGGACATTAGATGTAACTTTCTACTGACGATTCCTTATAAACTGTCGTAGATCTTGCAATTACATATACAATAATGACAGCCTTTCATATTTAGAAGAAACACGGCACCCATGATACAAGGGAACCCAGTGGTTTCAGACGTCTGCCAGGTTATGTATGTATAGACTAATTCTTTTAGGCCAGCTGAAGGTTTCGTTTAGAATAACCTAGAAAAATATGTGGAAGAATCGTATGATAATATTAATTCACACCTTTATTAGTTATGTAATTCACTTTAAGCTATATCCCAATCAGTAGCGTAGCCAGGGGGTGCAGGGGAGCTAATTCTTTTAGGCCAGCTGAAGGTTTCGTTTAGAATAACCTAGAAAAATATGTGGAAGAATCGTATGATAATATTAATTCACACCTTTATTAGTTATGTAATTCACTTTAAGCTATATCCCAATCAGTAGCGTAGCCAGGGGGTGCAGGGGAGCGGCCGCTCCCTCTGAGACCATTTTGGCAAAATGTGGGCCTTTTCGAAATTTATTTATGGCCCAAAAAATACCGGTATCGACGGTATGCAAGTCAAACGGCACCTAAGAGTGGCGTACCGATCTGTTTTCACATTAGGGAATTTTCTGATAGGTCTACGTTTAACTGGGCTTCCCCAAGTATTGCTATTCCGTCTGTTAACGTAGGCCTCTGTAAGTATATGGACGGACCGAAGGTGTAGAGAGACGAGACAGACAGCACTGATTCGAGTGTGCGAAGTGTATCTACATGTACATGTATGTCTCAGCATGCAGTCTACGCTACTGGCACACATATATACAACATATTATATACATGTACGTGTGTTCACTCTGTTCTAAAGTCCAATAGAGTCATACAAAACGCATGCACAGTCAATGAGTGATCCGCTATCGAGTCCCATCTCAAGTCCCAACATAGCTTTAAACACATCCATCATCAATTAGCTATGTCATGCTCCTAAAGTTTTTGGTATAGGGCTATATCAAATTTATAATGCAGTCGGCTGTTAAACCCAGATGCATGTAGGCCTACGGGATACCGAAATAGAGAGAGGAAACTTGGAACAGGTAAATATGTTTCTATAACTTTCTTAGCAGTGATGTTAAAGCAAATCATTGTTATACACAGATCTTAACGTGCTATAGCAGCCTAGTATGTTTGAAGCAGTTTGGCTTTAACGCTTTAATCTACTTACAAAATGTAATGTCATGTAAATCTAGCTATAATTGACTATTCAGTTGACTGTGATGCGCCCTTGTAACGGCATGGCTGTGTTACGGCGCCATATAAATTGTCATTATTATTATTATCAATGTAAATATTCGAAAATTTCTCAGCACTCACAAAAGCCACGTCAGAGAGCTTATTCATCGGCGCTATATCAAATCAAGTCCGCAATAGCCAAACTCCTCTTTCGTTCCAGTGCCAGGTCAAAATCCGAGGAGGTCAAGCGTGGTCGAACTGCGACTATATAGTAGGCCTACCTCTGTACTAGAACAGCTTAAAAGCATAGCTTCCAATGTGAACTGAGTCTTGTATGAAAAAGAATGTTAACCGTAACTCCCTTTTTAATAATAGAGATTCGTGATAAATGGAATTTTCCTGGTTTCAAGACAGTCCACGTTCCGTCAACAGGATACCGCATGTTTGAATCCATGGTACACAGCCTTCTAACGAATATAGAAGGCAGTATCTGCTATAGACGTTAACTTTGACTTGCTCAACTATGTTCGATGCCACAGAGAATAAATTATTTGCAATTGTACTCACGGACGATGTCCTAGGCATAGGCTTTGAAAGGGGCGAGGGTTGGTGTTTGTTCTGTTATGTTATAGTATACTATTAGTAGTATACTTATTTACTGTACATATTGCTTTTGTCACTTTTTAGGTGTTTCCCTGTATCTATTTAAAATACGAAGATAAATAGGCCTACGTATAATCAAAATGAATGTAATTAATTGAAATTATTTATTTAGGTAAGTGGGCCTTTTTTATGTGCTCGCTCCCCCTGGTGTCAAAACCTGGCTACGCCACTGATCCCAATGCTTCTGTTTCCGAGTCAGAGAAGTCATTTTGATTGATCAGATTCTGCCTTCCAAATGTATTTGTAAAAATTCAAGGCGTTAAACACGGACCAACCTCGTTTGTAGTTGCACTATTAGTTACTATAGGCTACCATAGACCTCTTAAATTCCAGTTTGTCTGCGTTGCATAGTCTTCGTAATTTATGTGAGGAAAATCAAACGGGTTAATTAATTCATTCTCACGCGTGTTTAATATTGCTTAGCAATTATTCGTGTCTTTCTTGTGAAATCATGACCTTGTTCAGAGACGATGCAATATTAGAAACAGTCTGGTAATCGTTTGGTTATAACGCGCCTGTATAGCTGTGATTTTTTAACTGCGAGGTCGCGTATTTGAGATATAAATCCTCTGAAGTACAAACACAACAACAATACAACAATATACAACAACAATCTTCTTTGGATGTTTATGTATCCTTTCGGATTTTCCTTTATCACTAGACGCGATTCTTATCGGATTTTGCCATGTTCGCCGTTTTGCTTAACAGCGACCATTGACGGCATAAAATTATGTTCGCAGGTTATAAGCATGACTTTGCAGTCTTGCTTACTTTAGACCGCAGTGAGGCAAATAGACAAATTTATGTCCATCATAGGCCATCTAACCACGTTACTTTGTACTGCTATTTTCGTTATAACGACGCTCTATGAAATTGCCCAAGTTGAAGCAAGAGCAAAATAATTGCAGACTTGCATGCATCGAACATGTTGCAATTGTTGCATCCGTGGTTTGTCTACGTCATGTTTCTTTGTTGCCTCTATGCTACCTGGCCCCATAGTTAGACGGCATTATGTTCGGATTGGCGTAAGATGTTTGTTGGTGAAAATCTCTCTGTTACAGTTAATTAATTTTGTGATTATATCGAAGCACATCGGTAAGCTAGATTTATATTTTCATCCGAATCTTGAAAAATTAACTCAGAACTCCAGCTAAATACTGCATATGCGTACATTTACATATCCGGCTTAACTTACCCAGTGAAACCGAAAGTAAAACTAGACTATTTCTGAAAAATACAATTCTAGTTGTATTGTATTGTATTGTATTTGAACACTTGTTATAGCGCCCCTACCAGATTTCCCATTCAGAGGCGCTCCCGACTACTGCGCGAACGCTGAATCGGAGTTTCACGCCGAAGCGCATGAGCAATTGCGAGTGAAGGACTTGCCCAGGGTCCCTACGCGGCGACTTTGAGGTGGATTCGAACCCGCAACCCTCCAGCTGCAAGGCACCGAACATACCCCTAAACCACCGCGCCCCAGTTGTATTGTATTGTGTGTTGTATTGTACTCCACGTTTATAATGCGACCGAGCCACCCGCAGTAAAGATCCGAGAAATTAATCTCTGATAAACCGACCCGACCGGGAAGCGAACCCGGGGCGCCGGCGTGACGAGCAGGCTACCAACCCACTTGGCCACTCAGGATCATTGATGCCATTGAAGGCTGTTAGGTTTATTAACTTGGCTACTGGAAGCCTGCGCGGTTGACACGTTTGTTGAACCAACAATGAGTTGCTTTGCTATAATATTATGACAAGTTCTAGGTCCAGTTTCTGTTCTTGTAGGAATATCTCTGCTTCCTGCAATCCCGGGTTATTACATTGTACACAGCTGAAACCATAATCATATTGGCTGAAGATGTAATCAATAATTTCTATAATTTTTGACCTACAACATTCATATAATAATACTTGGCGAGGTGTGTGCTTTTCCTGTCCCTCAACGTAGGCCTATTTGTTTTTTTCTTTACTGTCATTGTGTACATTCGTCCTAAACTCAAGACTTATCTTTTAAAAATTATCTTATTGGATTGATCTTCTGAGTGTTGACCTGTTGACGGATTGGGGTTGGTGCGCCATCGACTGATGCTTTGTTCATTAGAAACAGGCGCCATAGAAGTTGCTAATTAACGATAAAAAATAATAGGCCTAATTGTTCTTTTGTAGTTTCTGCCATGGCTAAGAATCGTGAAAGCTCAGTTCAAGACAAAATAGCTGAAGTGACAGAATGCTCGATTTGTGTTCAGATCTTTACAAATCCAAAAATTCTTCCTTGCGTTCACACTTTCTGCTTACACTGTCTGGAAAATTATGGAAAAGATAAGAAACCAGGCGATCAGATGGTTTGTCCAATTTGCAGGAATGAGTTTTTGATTCCAGATGGGGGCTTTTGTAATTTACCAAACAATTTCTTGATTGGAAAAATGGTGGAGATTGGAAAATTGGCAACGGCGCCTGCAAATGAAGCCATGTGTGATATTTGTCCTGAAGGGGAAGAACTGGTTGCTAAAATGTATTGTATCGATTGTGAACAAATTCTTTGTGACCGCTGCAGTAAATCTCACAGGAAAATAAAATTCAGCCAAAATCATCAAATCGTTGAACTTGGAAGCAAGCTGAATGCAGAAAACTTTAACTTACGCAATGTCAGTTACTGTGACCATCATCCTAAGGAACTCATAAAGCTGTACTGCTATGATGATAACGTCGCTATATGTGTGCTTTGTTGTGTTGAGAGTCACCAGTCTCATAGATGTGTAAATGTTGAAAAAGCTGCTGGAGATTTCACGGAGCGACTAAAAGTAGACATGAGAAAAGTGACAAACAGACTTCAAGAATGTGAGAAGGTTACACAAAAGCTAGATAAATACAAGAAAGAATTTACAGAAGAGATTTCAAAAACAGAAGAAAGTATCCGCGATATCGGATCTAAACTGAAAACTTTGATCGATGAACATACAGAAATCTTAATCCAGAATTTGAAATCAGTGAGGGAAAAGAACCTTAAAGACGTTGAAATCACAAGACTGGACGTTGAAAGATTCAGAGTGATGATTGACAGCTACGCTAGATACTCTGATGAACTTCTTTCCCGAGGATCACCTGTAGATATTTGTAGAGCTGCCGATCAAATGCACAAGAGAGCGAATGAGTTGGAAAAACTTCCATCAAACTGCAGCGGAGATTGTCTTCGCTGTGTTTCAGTTGTTTTTCAAACCACAAGCATTGAAAATATCTTGAGGCAATGCAGATCTAATAACATAGTGGGCGAACTTACAGTCATTGAGTCTCCAGATCGATTTATAGAGTTTAAAATTGAAAGTAGAGGTAAGTGCCATTAAAATCCATGTACTTAACAAGGTAAGTTTTGTGCAATTTTGTAACTGTTAAGTCTGACGAAAACTTTGGTGTGTGCCTCCGAACTCCTGAAACTCTTTCTTACAATGGAGATGAAATATCCTCCAGACTGAGGCAATACTGTTCTTTTACTTTATATTTTGAAGAGCACCGATATTCTAAGTTTCTCACTCTCTTGCTTCTCGGTGGCATAAGAAGCGACTGTTTCGACCTACATGTACGTGCTTCTACCACGTACGACTTTTTGGACCAAAGAAGCGGTGTATAAATTATCTGAATCAGAGGCGCTGTTAAATGATCCGATATAGTCGCATTATGCAAATATTTCAATGGCATTTACTGTCTAATAAACGGATTTCAAATGCTTTTCATTATTTAACTAGCGGTAATTTTTTGCCCTTTAATTAGGCTAATGGATCTAAATTTAGATCCATTAAATGTTTTATGGCTGATGTTGGTTATTTACTCTGTTCCAGGGCGGAACAGCGATGGGAGCTCTGATAAGATTTCTCATGATGGGGCAAGCAGCTTGGCCTCAGCTGATCTACATAAGGTGAGGTCACGTTTTGAGCACGAATAACTCCACCTTCGTTTTGAGGTTAATCAAAAAATAAAATTTTACATAGCAAGAATAATGAAATTATTATTTTTATTTTTACTCGAGATACATAACTCATGACTATTATTCAGGCCTAAACTTGCGACACACCTGTTTTAATTTGCTTAACCACCTCGACCTCATCTTGAGCTTCCCTTACCTACTGAATTTGATTGGAATTCTCACTGATTACGAATATCGATAAGGCTTGCGATTGAAGCGATCATCGATTGAAGCATTTTTGCATTATGATAACGGCGCTATAGAAGTGATAGGATAAAACTGTATTTAAATTGATTCGGTTAGTAGAAGTTTATAACGTTATTTAGATTGATGGAGCTAGTGCTTAAACCTTGCATCTTCAATGAGTCTTCTTTTGTCGTCTGTTTTATATAGCCTAAGTGATAGGATACAGATTGATTCGGTTAGTACTTAAACCTTACCCTTCAGCATCCATTGTATCTTCTTTTGTCGTCTATTTTATTGAAGTGGTCAAGATGCTAATTTTCACACAGACATACAGCGAAATACATCAAAATAATTATGATTTTGATTTCGATGATATCGCATCACTTCACCTCTAAGATTCTTTGCAGTATATTTTGCATCTCATCAGGGATTAGCAAACGACGGTCTCACTGATTCTTCGGTTTTACGAAAAGATGGCCGTCCAAAGGTTGCAGCACAGCCCTCCAGTTCATGTCAAACCCAAAGTCAGAGCACAAAGGACGAACGAATCCAAATCCTGGCTACTTGTCCGACAAAGACGATGGGCGACTGGGACAGCGCGTGCCCGAGTGTTCGCGGATGTCCGAATTGTGGCTTCTTGATTGAACATCAAAGATTGCCTACAGTCATAAGCTGCAGCAACTGTCGATACGGGTTCTGTTTCATCTGTCTGAAGGAAATAGAACAAGGGGCCGAGTGGTGTCACTCGTTCATATACTGTCGGGTGGCGCCACGTCAAACATATTTGCCTGGAAGCGGATAACTGCAGAGGCACTACACGATTTCGACCTACATTAGGGGTTTATAGACAATTATCATCACCGATGATAAAATCTGATCGAGAGTTATGTGAGCATGTTCAGCAATATCTGTTATATACCTATCTGACTTCATGCAAAGCGCAGCATAAGGACCGCTTGAAAGCCTTATCTTAGGCTATGTCTGTCTCACCAGACTGACGTTATCAAAGTGACTCGATTCATTGTGAGCCATTCTTATTAATTATTTATTTCCTGTACTTATGTAGCGAAACATAAACAAAGTCCAAGCACTAAGCGATGCAGTGGATCATAGCGGTGTTAAGAATGCGACATCGAATTTCCAATACCTTAAACTGGGCATAACTATACTGTGAATTATTAGATATTATTACAGTGGCGCTATAGAAATAATTAGTTTAGCGTACATTTCATTAAATAACTTTAGAACTTGCGGTGTTGTTGCGTTGTTGTCTATAATAGATGTCGAATTGAAAAACCAAGATTATATTCCGATTATGAAGTAAATTGTTTTTGTAGGTATAGATTTCTTTACTGGACAACTAGGCTGCGATTTTCCAGGGCTGCAGGATTGCTTAGGTTCTTAGTTTACATTTAGTTATAAATATTAAACTTTTATGATCCATAGGAACTCTTTTAGGACTTCGCTTGCTCTTTCGGTCGTTTGAATTATTTACATTTTACTGGAAGGGACGATAGTTTTTGAAGAAAAAACAGTTACAATTAAGGCCTATACTTATTATGTAACTCCTAGCTTGCATTTACGCTGATAGTTATGAGCGTAAGGCACACTAGAAAAGTAATTAAGTAAGAATATTCTCTATTTGACTACCAGCAAACGCACAGCAGATTACAGAAGAAAGAAATAATAAAAACACTTATGGAAATTCATATAACATTCTCATAATAAAATTTCTTTTTGCAAGAAGTAACTTGCTACTGACTATAATTTATAAACTGTCGTAGCTGCAATTACAAATGCAATTACATCGTTCTATATTTACATGGAACACAGCACTCATTCAAGGGAAACCAACGGTTTCAGATTTCTGCCATGTATAGCCTAGACTAGCTCTGTTCCGCCAGCTGAAGGATTCATTTAGCACAACTTAACCCAAAATATGTGGAGGAATCATATGCTAATTTTGAATTCACACCTTTGTTAGTTATGTAATCCACCCTAACCTACATGTTTATCCCAATGATTCTGTAAACGAGTCAGAACAGTCATTTGGCTTGATCATTGTCTACCTTACAAATGTATTTGAAAAACATTCAAGGCGTTAAACCATTTTGGACCAATGTTCGTTTTACGAACACATTTTTTGATGACATCAGATTGGTTGAGGTCATCACTCTAGTTTTCTGTTTATGTGCTCTTATGTAAGCGAAAGGTTTGATTTGTCAGATAAATATAAAAAAAATTGTTTTGAAAGTTTTGAACTGTTTTTGTCTTATGCTAAATACCTCAACTCCACCGTCTTTTGTTTGAAAATTTGTAATTTTGCTTCGATGTGTGATATCGCACGAGCTGATGGGTATTTGACAAGTGCACATATTTAGCACAAAGCACATGCCATTTGCGTAATTTTATTGTAATAAATGGAGTCGCAAAATTTTCATATCTGGGTCATGTTCGTTTTACGAACATTGGTCCAATACGCTACTGATGGCGTCAAGTCAAGTCAACGTTGATTTACATATGCATATTTCTGATCTTGAGCTACATGCATCAACCAAATCATATATATATATATATATATATATATATATAGATGCGTGTTGCGTGGTGCGTGTGTGTGTCTGTGTGTGTGTCTGTGTGTGTGTGCGTGCGTGCGTGCGTGATCGGGCGTGCGTGCGTGTTTGCGTGTGTGTGTGTGTGCGTATGTGTGTGCGTGTGCGTGTGTGCGTGTGTGTATAAAACAATAAAGGACCCTAAATTGATAGCTGTGGAGTACCAATCAATACACAGGATTCAACACGTGGTGAGGATGACAGCCTCGGTAGTCAAGCTGTCTGGCAGCTTCTGACGACAGTTGAACATCCCCAGTGTCACACTCTTACTTTCAACAACTTCTTCACTTCATTGGTAGGCCTACTCCTCACAACACTGAAGAATACAGTTTTTGCTGCCATTGGGACAATACGGGGGAACTGCTTGTGAGACTGCCCTCTCATTAAATCCAGTGCGATGAAGAGAGCAGCAGCGAGGAGCAATCGAATATCAGGGCAATGGAAGTGTCGTGGTAGCATTGTGGAAAGACAACAAGCCAGTGTTCAATTGTTCATAGCATCAGACCATGTCGGTGTGAGTCCAACTGTGTCCAAGAGACGCTGCTTCAGTGTTGACAAGAAGCGCATCCAAGACGGTTTTAACCCCAATTATCCATTTGTATTACGTTATTGTGTTACAATGTAATTTCATGCATGTTCAATATTTTACATGTTGTTAGTAGCCTATTGGCCCAATGTTGGTTAAACGAACATATGCAAATTTGCATATGTTATATGAGAATAGTCAAAAAACATAATACATACGTTCAAACATTGCCATCAAGGCCCCAATAATGATCACAGATCATAAAAAAAAATTCTTAATAAAGTTTTGGCCCAAAACGGGTTAAACACGGTCCGACCTAGTTTGTAGTTACTCATTAGTTAGTATCACAGACTTTCCAGACCGTACCCCAGATTAAGAAATCGATTCGTCGAATGATCACTGCGGCCAGACATCGACCCGGATCCACAATCGACTTAATCATGCGACGATGATCGATCATCATCGATCGTCGAACTGTCCCCAGAGTATTTATTGTCTTTTAATTCTATTGAAAGATTAATTTAAAAGAGATTTTCTGGATGTTGACCGTATTAGTGCTTGGATTTGATGCGCCATCGGGTGATGCATCTTGCATTAGATACCGGCACGATGGAAGTTACTAGGCCTAACTAATTACAATTGCCAAGTAACATGGCTCTCCAGCTTTACAAAATGCCGCAGCAATACCTGCCCTAAAAACGGTGTCACGACAACTCGTCGAACGACATTTCGTCTACGACACTTCGTCTACAGACATTTCGTCGAACGACATTTCGTCTACAAAGTTATTTGATATTGTCACTTTAAAATGGAAGCTGGATTGATGAAAAAACTGTTTCCCGAAATGGAAGTGGCATTGATGAAAACATTCCTGTGTTGAAATAGAATTTGGATTGATCGAAATAATTTTTCCCGTAAATAGAAGCTGGAAATCAACCTGGATGCATGGATGAAAATAGGTTTCCATTCAACAGAAGCTGGATTGATGAAAATAATCTTGTCAGTAATTAGAAGCTGGATTCCTGAGAATATATAGCACGTTTTAGCGAAACAGTATAAGAAAGCGGCCTCTGTTGATTAGCCGTAATGGATACAGATACACTTGTAGACGAAATGTCGTTAGACGAAATGTCGTTCGACGAGTTGTCGCGGAACCCCTAAAAACGTCAACTTAGACCATATATAGTTTAAATCTTTGCAACGTCTTTCTCGTGAAAAGCATAGTCTAAATTACTATTCAGAATGACAAGGACGTATCTCATGTAAACATATGAAAAAGGTTTTATTTCCTTACAACGTCCTACCATATTATACCAACCATTTCGGATAACAAGGACGTATCTCCAAGTCATGTGTGTGAAATTACAGCATGAGTTACATGGACGTATCTCCTATTATGCTCACATGCTTGGAATAACAAGGCTGTATGTCAATTCTGCGGATAAGAAGGCCGTATTACAAGGTCACGTGACTGACTGCGATACGCGTGTCAACATTAATTATTTCTCGAAATAATTTATTGTTATTGTGCGTGGTAAATAATGGATCGTCCCAGACGAAAAATAAGGAATGTAACAGCTATTTTGGAGGAAATATGGGGCAGTGATGATAAGGATGATTCGAATAACGGTAAGACGGATTTTTTTGTTATTGTTACAAAGCGAGCGATATTACAAGACATTATTAATGAATGATGCGGCAAACCTCTGTTTTACCCTTAGTCCAATGCTAATTTTGCCAAGTCTAAAAGCAAACTTAGCATTAAATTTTCATGTAGAAAATGTATGAGGTTGGCCGAATGAAGCTCGGCCTTCAAAAATGCGATGTAATTTTGTCAGTATTAATATCCGTGTGGTAAAATAATAATATTAGATAATTTTTGGGCAAGTAAGTAATTATTGTAGGATAAAATAATTATTTGGAAGCGACTTTAAAATCTTAAGACATTGAATAATAATCGAGGATGAATGGATTATGATGATAATGCAACAGTAGGCCTAACATTGTTAATGATTACGGTACCAGTAAGAAGAAATTTAAATAATGAATATGCCTATTATTTTCAATGTGACACTAGTATTATATTCGTTTTATTGGCACACAAAAAACAGCTGACACACCGCAACTGATTACACCGCAACTGATTACAGATAATTCAAAAGAATAATAAATATAAAATCAAAATATAAAACTAATGTTAACAGGAAAGTTCAAAAGAATTTAGTGTTAAATGGTACATTTTGACAGAGACTCTCAGATTATACTGTTGTTTATAATTTTTCAGATTACACTGTTGTTTATAATTTTTTGGGAGGAGAGTGATAATGAAAACTAACTTTATGGAGAACAACAGTATGCTACTCTAAAATTTCTTTGTAATGTTTCTTCCAGGTCGTTTGTGACAAAAATACCTGAAATACGTCCTTGTTTTTCCGTGGTCTGCTAGTTTTCATGAGTATAATAATGAGTATAACAAGGGCCTTAGTTGCGCTGTCGGCTTGTGGGCGTTGGCCTAAAGCAGCCTAAACTTTGGCTGACGATACCTCTACACGTGCAGTTAGCGCGCCAAACTTCGAAACTGCTGATGAAAGTGAATTTGAACTATACAGTGTAGTACAGTTGTTTTAAGGCAAGAGTTGAGTTTGTTGTTATTAAACTGTGTTTGAAGAAAGAAAGAAACATTCAAAGAACTGTGTCAATTTAATTCTTAAACAGTTAGAAGACGTTGAGCAATTTATATGTAGAGATAAGGAAAGTTCTTGAGGTAGGTCACAACTAAGAAAGAAAAGAGTTGGTGACAATAATGAAAATCAAACATTAATGTTTTACTTAAATCTAAGATGCACATTCCGAGATATATAGGCTTGTTATAATACAGCTTCGTGCGTTTCATGTGAATGGCGATTAGATTCTCATCAAAAATCGTTCGAGTGTCGTAGCTAGTTTTCGCCGCTAATTTTATAGCTTGTTTTTCGCTGGAAACTAATTTAATGTCTACCCGATTCTCTAGACATTCCATTGTCTTACCAAAAACAGAGTTGTTCATTAGTTTAAAAAAATCTTTATCGAAATCGTTAGTAGCCTTCGTTCGCAAATCAGTATTTAGATCGATATATTTTTTCAACCAAGCACTTTCTTCAAACTTAATTCCGCGATGAATTTTAGTTATCTTCAAGCCTAGGCTTTCGTACAGCTTTAGATTTTCGTAATGAACTATATACTTTATTTTATCGTTTAAGTTTGGAATAAGTTTAGGCACGGTCGAAGATTCAGGTGTAACACTCTCCGGAGCGAGCGGGTAATCGTTATGAAGATCATGCAGATCTTTCGAATAATGTAGGTCCACTTCTAAAATACTAGGCGTCGTTCTCCAATCGTTTAGCTCGTCATCACTCATCCACCTGAACCCGTGAGTCGGTAGATTTTTTGACATAGCCCATCCGTAAAGATTATTCGCGTCAAGGTACGCTATAAACGACGAAGGCTTGCTGTTGTCAAACGAGGGCATGTACTTATTGTTTGCCTGCGCATAACGATGCGAAATTGTGCTAACACCGCCTCTGGTTCCGTGTTTAACCATCAGTATCATATCGTAGTCGCTCAATAGTTCCAACTCTACTCCGGTCAACTTTAAAGCAGCATCCCAAGCAAGACCCGGGGAAGTATAGTACCACGCCGGATCTAGTCCATAGTTGCTCGTGCAAACGTCTCTAAAGTTTTCGAATACATCGGTTAATAACAACACGTCTGAAATATTATACAATTCATGGTATTTTCTTAATGTCTTACAACGAAATTCTGTCCATACCGTTTTAGCGTGCTCGTAATCTTCATCACTAATGTCTGAGTCGTTTAGTTTAGAATAGAATGCGGATTTGGGAGGCAGTTCGGTTTCGTTTAATCTTTCAACGCCACAGACATAATCGTAAGGGTAGACTCCTTTTTTGAGTAATAGATCGAGCTGTCTACCTTTATAAAATTCACCTACATTCTTACACTGTTCTTTACGAAGGTTTTTAGATAACGCGTCGAGACTCGAGGGCATGAATCTAAAACTATCTAGAAAACGTAATTCGCGTTTAACCTCTACTTCCTTGTTTTCTTTATTCACAAACTTATCAACCACAACTTCTCTGCTAAATGAAATGTATTTTTCTTCGTTACAAGGTATACAATTAATTCTTTCATTATCAGCGCCTCGTAGTTTCTTTACGAATAAGTGAGCATCGTAACAAGATAAATTATGAAACAGTACTGGGAAAAACTTGGGGACTTTATAGCTTAAATTACATTTGTTATGGGCGGCTCCTCTATATTTTCCAGTTAGATGACAATGGTCTCTAACTCGATCAACGTCTAATTCGCCTTCGCAAATGTGACAAACGGTAGCCGAATCGTATAGTTCCTTGTCTTTCTTCCCGAATATCATTCGTTTTGGAAATTTAAATCGTTTGTAAATATCTTTTATATTCTCTATAAGAGTGTCTATAAATATTTGAGCTACATCGTCGTCTTCGTTCTCCGCTGTGAACATTACGGGGTCTTGCGAATATAAGTCGTCGTCGAAACATTTTATAAAATAACAGAATGAACTCGGAACGTGTTTTTGGTATTTGTTCGTGTAGGACGTGTTGGGATTTGGTAGACAAGTGTCTATAGGTTTAATGAAGCTTTCGAAATCAGCGTACACTACGAAGGGGACTCTCATCTTTCTATAATAATTTTTAAAATTTAGCACTGTTCCTGGTTTGGGGAGAATTATTCGCTGGGCGTCTTGTTGCGAACAGTACTCGTTATGTTTAGTAAGCGCTTCTATTCGTTGATAACCGGTTAAACATCGTCTACAATAATGCATTGAATTTTTAGATTTCTCTGTGTGTTTCATCATCAATCTGTTAAAATTCTTTATCCAACAATAGTGCTTCTTTTCTCCGTCGGAAATAAGCAATAGATCTACGCTGGTATCGCTTTCATGCTTCGATATATATAATGGGTACAAATCTGTTTCATAGCCAAAGACATTAATACTAATGTTATTATTTCTCTCAAACCTGCTTATCACATTAGCATCCGCCGCTACTGGAAATTCGATGCCACTCCAATCGAGTTTCTTCGATTGATCAATTAACTCTTTCATAATTCTTTCAGGGTGACTATCCGTTGGATTCAGCGCTCTAGTGATGCACCATTTAAAACATTCATCATCATTGTTTTTCAGATTAATAATAGCCTTTTTATTAGCTAAATACACAGGAAGCGGAATAAAAGAACTTCCTTTCAATGGCTTATAAACAACCGTATCGATATCCAACTTCATAACGGATTTAAACCTCCAATTACTACCTCGCATCTGATAACTCGCCATACTCTCCTTAATTTTATCCACTGCGTCGCTATATATTTCACCTACGTCGGTTGCGTCTAAAATAATCTCATTCTTCGATTTAAAATTAGGTTCAGCTTCGACCGCTTCCCCAGATTTCATATCTACTTTCTCCATTACACATAAAAGATTGAATTGAACTTTTACCCCTCGAGATTTCGTTAACAGACTGACTACCCGCGGCCTTACAGCATCGAGGAAAGATGTGACGTCGATCCCTCGAGTTCCTTCGATCGTGTATCGTTTAGTAAATCCCTTAATAGCATTCGCGGTCTCTAGGATTTCGAACTTTGGTTTAATTATTTTCCTTAAATATGAAGTAATTTTTTTTGCATTTTAGCAAACTTCTCCTTTACGATTTTCATAGGTTGCTTAGGTATGTTCCTTTCAATCGCCTCAACACATGTATTAATCGCTGATTTTGTCTTATCGAATAGTTTTCGTACTTTCGTGGCTGGTATGGATGCTTGTGTTGGGATTTCAATTATATTAGGTGAGATTGGTGTAAAATGTGAGGGGATTAGCGTTTGAGTCTCGTTAGCTTCAATTTTAGCGATCAAATCCGCTTTCCGTAGTCTCGTATATCCGACCATGCCCCTCTGCTTGGCGAGTTTTCGTAATTCGATAACAGTGTTCTTCGTATGATCCATTTTATATACAGAAGATATTTCTTTAAGTCCAAATCGAGATTTTTCATTCATTTTAGTTACATCAGAAAGTTTGGGGATTGTATTTAAACCAAGGCTATAGGTCTGTGCATGAGGGGTCTGAGTTAATATTAGTCAGTGTATGATAATTTTGACCAATATTAAGGTCCGTTTACGGCGATTTGAGGTGATTTTGACCTAAATACTGGTTAAATGGCCCAGAGAATTTATTTTACCTCTACTAACATTTAATTTAATTTAATGTTTTTCCCCGTTCTTCAAATCTATCAAGTCATGTTAGAATCCATACTGGAGAAAAGCCTTTCCAATGCCAAATATGTCAGAAAAGATTCTCCCATTCTTCCAGTCTAACAAATCATGCTAGAATCCACACTGGAGAGAGACCTTTCAAATGCCAGAGGTATAAAAACGTTTTTCCCGATCTGGTATTCTAACAGAGCATGCTAGAATTCATACTGGAGAAAAGCCTTACCAATGCCAGGTATGCCAAACACGTTATCTACTGCCTATCCCAGTTTAAGTAGTCATGCAAAGATTCATAGCGGAGAGAAGCCATACCTTTGCCAGGTATGTCAGAAAACATTCGCATTCTCTCCAGGTCTGAAACATCATGAAAAACTCACTTTCAATAGAAACCATTGCATCAGCTTTGAAGAAAACCTTTTCCAACCCCTCCAAAGTTAAAAATCATGTTCGAATTCTTCTTCTCAAAGAAAAAAAGCCATCCTATAAAAACATTGTCAGGCAATTCTGTTCTGTATTATAGAAAGGAACCATTCCGAACCACATGCTACCCCACGCGTGAAATAATCTTTGTTTTCTAGACTAAAATGTTCATGTTAGAATTACTATTGGTGAGATATCCCATCAATGCCAGATATTTAGGAAATTATGATTCGAAATATTGTGATCTGAAAACTTCCGTGAGACTCAATCCACACTTTCTGATTTCACGACTAATAATTATGATAAACCAGAAGTCAATATGTCAAAAGTGATTTGTCCGATCTTTATGTATACGATGTCACGTTAGAATAAATACTGATGATAAACCCAACCAACGTGAGATGAGATATGGGTATTATTGTAATCTAAAGAGGCGTTTACGAGCATTATTATGAAACGAAACCCCACCTGCATTTATTCTACCAGAAAGTTCAAATGAAAGAATCCATGCAGGAGAAAAACATTTATGTGACATCTTTTGTACAATAGCAGAACGTTCCAAATCTTCGAGTCTATAAAATAATGATAGAACTCATTCTGTATAAAATCATGCCAGCGCAACTTATGCCCGAAAGCATTCTCAGACCATGCACTGGAGGTTCACAAGGGAATAAGTACATTAAAGGAACCTTAAAATATTAGTATTTTTAGAAATCAGTCACAATCTATGCATCTTCCGCATCATATTATAAACACAGATGGTCTTATGAAATGAAAATGTTTGCTCTCTGTTGAGGTTGCAAAATCATTTTAGTGGGATATTATGTATACTGAATATGTGACGACGTGAACTTTGTGAAGCAATGAGCAAAACTGTTGAGTTGATCAATGCATAGTTGGCCTAATTCGAATGAATGCATTTATGCTAATTAATGTTGTCTTCAAAGTTAAAAGTTTTAGTTGTTTTCAAAGCAAATGGCTTTAGTTAAGAAAAAAATTGACTTTCCTTATATGATTAAGCAAAATTTAAAAAATTAGGACCTGCTGGTTAGATTTTAAACGTCTAAGGAACATTTTTTAGTTAATTAAGCATTTGTCTAAGTCGGCACTTTACTATGATGAGTTATTTTATTTTACAGTGATGACATACTTCGCATGAGCAACTGGTGTCTTGCTGCTTTCTTGTTTTTTCGCTCTCATGCAATTATAAATAGAGCAATCTCACTTATAGGCCTACTTCAGTTTTCAACTAGCTATTATAAAGCAACTACCTTTCTGTTGTTCCATGCAGTATTTGATACACAGGTCGTCCTGATATTGTATTGTATCTAAACATTTATGAAGCGCCTCTTGTAGGATGAACCATTCAGAACGCTCCCAGTGCGCAAGACCCCGAGAGAAGAAGCAGGTCTTAAGAAAGGAGAATGAGGAGGAGAGGCTGCAAGAAAGAATTGTAGTGCGAGCTGAAGGAGAAAGCGCAGTCCAAAAAGAGGGACCAATTGAAGCAAAAGATCGGGATTGAGGCATCGCAGTTCTAGAACGGGGAACCACAAGATCTAGTCTATTAGAAGAGCGCAGTGGACGGTGAGAGGAAGCTGAATGAGGTCGATGGATTTGGTCCATTAAGTATTTCGGGGCAAGACCGCACTGGGTCTTTAAGATCAGAATAAGGATTTTGAATTGAATGCGCGCAGAGAGAGGCAACCGATGTAGTTGTTCAAACATGTAGGTAGATAATGTGGGAGTATCGGGGGAGACGGGCAATCAATCTAGCATCTAAGTTTAGTACGGACTGGAGAGGAAGAAGACGGACCTTGGGAAGACCAATGAGGAGGGAATTGCAGTAATCAATTCGAGAAGAAACAAATGCATGAACTAATGCGGTGAAAGTTGCCTATGCCCTAACACGATGGAATATAAAAAATCTAGCAATTTTATACATACATAATTCCTGTTAGGAACCTCTATTGCGCGGGCGTCTAATGCACAAAACATCAATCGATGGCACATCGAAACCAAGCCGTAATCAGGTCAATATCCAGAAGATCAGTCCTTAAGACAGACAGAGAGAGAAGCAGCTTACGTTGATAAGCAAGTTTTCAGTTGAGAGTGAACTTACACATACGACTGAGCACAGCGCACAGACACAGGAAGAGAATTCAAAAGAGTAGGCCCAGCAAATGGAACAGTTCTTGATATAGATAAGACTAGACAAAGATAATCAGATGACCTCATTGAATAAAGATAAGTCTGAGGAATAATCAATGATTTTAAATATTGTGGCTGGCAAGAGTTCACAGTTTTATAAACTATAAGCCCCAGTTTGAAACGAATTCATTACTGAACAGGAACCCAATGTAGGCCTAAATACTTAAGCACAGGGGTTAAACTTTGATATTTGGATGTATTTGTTATGGGTGGGAAAAGGTAGGGAGTGGGAGGGAACAGGAGTTGGAGGGGAGGGGAAAGGATCAGAGGAAAGAAGTCGAAGTGGAGGAGAAGTATGGAAAAAGGAGGGGAGGGGTTGTGAGGAACGTTTATTTAAGTGGCCCACCCGAGTTCGCTAAACTTTACTGTCCTTGGACGGGCAAACATCTAGCTATCAAATGTTCAGCTGGCTCCCTTCATATACGGAAGGTAGATAGTTTCCCCAAAAGCCCAAAAGTAGTCTGTTGCTTTTGGCATTAGGATGCTGTATGTGGCGTCCAGGCAATTCGGAGCGAATAATTCGGAGATAGGCAATTGGGAGAGGAATATTCGAAGCGGATAATTCGGAGCGAATTGAAGATTGTGTGAACTTACGGGTCTGTTACGGCGAACAGACATTTATTTAGTATTTATTTAGTGGCACCAAACAAATCATTCTCTGATCTTCTGAAATAATAGCATCTTACCGCGAGAATTGTGCGGCTCCGAATTGCCCTGAACCGCTGTATGTACAGGTATTGGGATTTAGGGCAGGCTATATAGTAATTACCTACATCTAACTTAGCATTAATTAATCTATAGAACAGCACACAGCCAATTATGTCAAAATGAAATAAATTCTACAGCAAGTCCTGCATTGTTTTAAGCTTCTTAACTTAAATTTGAGGGATAAAGGACTAGAATTGTTACGGGTTATTCCATCAGAATACAATAGGTCTGTTTATGATTCTTTATTATGCACGGTGTTTTAACTCTTTCATCGGGCGCATACGAAGCGAAATAAAACTCAGACCTTCTGTATATGCAATAAATTTATACAAGAGTTGATTTACAGGACCAACGCTGATGACAAATATTTCGACATTTCACTATGTTGTGGGCAATCAACCGTCGATCTCTCTTTCGCCTTCAGATGTGCATGGATTGTATGTCACCAACAGTCGTTACTAGTTTACTAAGACAAATAAAGATTTAAAAAACTTCATTTTGCTATGACATTTCAACAGTAACAGCATCGTTACCATTATCACCGATTATGTGTGAAGTTATAGTTGCAGTTACTTTGTAATTGCAGTGAGGGTACGACTATGTTCAATTGCACACTCTTCCTCAAACTGTCAAACTGTCATTGAATTGGTAAGTAATATTTAAGGCATCATAATGATATCGTGTGTGCCTGTGGTTGACTTGTAAGGATTAAGCCTCGCCTAATCCGTCTACTTGATCAGCTAGGCAGCTAGGCTACAATGGAATTTCCTACAGTACGGTGGCAAGTGACTGGTTCAAAGCCTACAAGCTCACCCTTAATCTTACCAAAACCAATTACATCATTTTCAGAACTAGTAATAAGTTTATTGCAACATCTGAAAATAGGCTAACAACTGACTATATTATGTTTATTCCTCAGGTTAATTCCACTAAGTTTCTTGGTGTCTTCGTTGATCAACACTTGAAATGGAATATTTATGAAATATCGAAAAATTTATGAAAAATATTGGTATCATAAGAAGAATCTCCCAGCTACTTCCTTCCTCAGTATTAAAGAACTTGTACTTTGCTATAATTCAACTCTACCTATCCTATTGTAATTTCTCTGGTCCCCAACTTATCTAACTCAATTATTAAAATTACAACTTCTGCAAAAAGCTATACGGATCATTACTAAATCATCTTACAAGTCTCACACTAAACCACTCTATTTACACCTTAAGATCTTAAATTTTGACCAAATTAAATATGTTCAAACGTGTGAATTCATGTTTTTGTATGCTAACAGCCTGTTACTAGCTGCTTTCTTATTTTGTTTACTCCAGTTACGTCAACCATTACCATTAGAAGTAACCGTATCTACATGAGTAAATATGCTAGAAGTAATACGCGTAAATTTTCCACACAGTACCAGGAGCCCCTAATTGGAACAATCTACCCAATGATATCCTAATTAAATTTATGATTCCCGGTCCAGCTCTTCACAGTTTCGTACCCAACACAGTCATGTATACCAGCACTCAGCCACTTACCAACACAGTAGGTCCCTATCTAGCGGGACTCGTCCCCTCAGGCGTGCCAATAATATTGTCCCCAATTGTTTAAAAAAATTCTGGTAGTTAATGATTTTGTATTGACAGTTCAATCACTGTTTTTTAACTGCAATTGTTTTACTGGGATCAATAAATGAATTGAATTGAAAAAATTGAATTGAGTTGAATACCGTCGCAGAAACAAACCTACGCCTATGTCATCAAGAAACGGCTCGCTGTGATTGTAACTGTGAGTAAAAGACAAAAAGACTGTGGTTGAGATGAATCCGGCCGTACTGTTTGCAGAAAGCATTCCAAGAACATTTGCATTTTGACCAAGGTCTAAAGCTATAATAGTATCGTGTCTAATACTATAACTGGATAATCATGCATTGATATGTTACTTGTTGCGTTCTGACAGCAAGTTATGCAATAAACGAAAATACAATCAATGCACCATCGGCAAACCGTGATTTTACGCTGTTTGAACGACCTAACATTCATATATTTGTTATTTTACTACTAATTCTTGACGAATTCATTGGTTTCAAATATAATATCAATACGTTTTAAATTTAAACTAGCCTAAATTCTTTTTAGTTACTTAATTAATTGACACCAAAAGAACACAAGTTTACATTAGGGCCGTTTTTGACCTTTGTGGTATTCAGTAGTTGCAAAACATTCTGGTAATTGGAGGGTTAAATAAATCAGTTTAGAGTTTACTGCAACATCCTATGCGGCATTGAAAGCACACCACACTGCCTTGTCTAACAACGATTGTGCAAACGATTTGAAAAACTAATTATCTTAACTAATAATTATTGTTCACGGGTCGTCTAGTATTCTAATCGCATCACTACAGGGAACCTCGTTTAACAAAAGTTAAAGGCATTTAATAAATAATAGTTTTGATACCTTGCAACTTGCACAATAAACAGAAAACTTCACATGATTTAAGGAGAAGTAGAGAATATTACGGTCACCCAGTTTGAGGCCAATGAAACAATGACTCCGTTTTTTACCAATGAAAATTTGACATAGTATTATAATTGTTTTTCCTAAACAAAACGTGACAGTTTGGTGGTCGATAAAAGCAAGTTAAGAGCAGAATGTGTTAAAATGTTGCCAACCTAGCAAGCATTAAGCATATATTATTTGGTTTGGTTTATTTTCTTTTTGCGCTTACAGTTTTGTGCTACTTCCGCTTCTGCTTATTCTGTCTTCGGCTTTCCCCTCAATTACTATGGACTCCAGTATTATAGCCAAACGCATGCTGCTGATTGACCTTCTGAACTCGTAAGTAACAAATTGTGGCGAGACTCAACTTCTTGTACAGTGCTGTGCGTCTGCTAGTGCTTCTCAATAAAGGATATACTTAGTTACTTACTTACTTTCTTGGACGTACCGTTTAGCCTGGCCACTTTTACTTTACGTACATCAGAGATAGCGAACATATGGCACATGTGTCCAAAGTGGCAAACATACAAATATTCGTCTCGCCGAATTCAGATGGTCCCCCAAAATTTCAAACTTTGAATTAAACAGTCACTCTAGAAATGATTATTATGAGCCAGACATAGAGTGACGTAGTATAAAATGTCTTTTACTGTATTTTCTTGTTATGCTATATCAAGTATGAGACATATCGCGGAGACCGGGGTTGGATGCAACAGTGGTTGGTTGCAACACTATCGCTAGTTAAGCGCTAAATAACAGCAGCGTAAAACTAAATTGCCTACCTTGTTAAGAATATATTTTAGGTCAACGTGACTTGATTTCTTGGCAGGCAGTTGATTTGAACTACCGAAAAAAGTTAAAATTTATTTTCGGACATCAAAAGTAAATTTTTCGGTTTTTTTGTTTTTTCGTAATGTAGCTATTAATATTGTTGTAATATTGTTGAACCAATTTAGTGTTGTTTGGTGCCATAAGTTGAACAAGGAATTGGGCTTGAAAATGCATTTAGTCATTTTATTTAAAATCAACTATGTCGATAAAAATTTTCCATAACAATGTCTATGCATTGCTTCGGGGTTGGTTGCAACATTTTAATCGGGGTTGGTTGCAACATGTTGCAACCAAGCCCATGCATTTATTTCATTATAGGCCTGCTCGTCACAATTAGGGCAATCTGAGTTACTCACAGACACTCGAAGAAAAGAGTATTAGAAGAAGGAACTCGCCGGAAAAGCAGTTACAACTTCTAAAAAACCAAAACCGCACCAGAAGCAAAAGAACCATGACAAGTCCCAGTGAACCAAAGAGAGTGACGAAGCCTCAGTGCGCGGTCAGTCAACCGGTGCCTAGTCAGTCGTCGAGCGTCACCAATCAACCGGCGACTAGTCAATAAAAATTCTAAGAACAAACTAAAAGGAAAACACAGCATACTATGATGTAAAAGATGAATTTTAGATCAGACAGACAGTGGAGAACCTGGCAGTGATAGAAATAATGACGATGATGGAAATGTTTTTGTGTAGGCCTGCACGATGGGTCATCTGAAAATGCCGATTGTCTTGAGGAAACACGGTCTGTGGAAGATTCCGATGATTAGGCCTACTCTGTACGTCATGATTGCTTAAAACAAGGTGATTACGTGCTGGTTAAACTTCAAGGACTTTAAAATGCAGATCATTTTGTGGTTTGTGTATCCGAAAATGCATCGTCAGATGATCTAAAAAGGGAGGTCACATTTATCTGTCCACGATATCGACTAGGCGTACATTTGACGAGGAAGAAACTGTTTGTTTTGTAATTCAAGAAAATTCAAGAACATATCCGGGTCCAATAGAGGATATAATGGAGAAACTGCTCACTTTAGTCCGTGTCAAGCGAGTCAGTAGGCAAATAAAATTCCCGTTTTCCTTTTTTGGTTACAACTTGACGGCTTGAAAAAGCTCCAGATTTTTTAATTAAATCTTGAACATTAGGCAATGCAGCCTAAATAGGTAGAAGTAGACTAGCCTGCTACGGAGGCTATCCGCCTATCGAGTATTTACACATTATTATTATTAATATTATTACTTCGATGTTTAACAATTATCATTGCATAACTGTTGTCCCATTGTGCGTTTGCAAATGGCGTATTAAAGACCATACTTACTTACTTACTTACTTACTTACTTATATCGGACATTTTACATGACGATTATTGCAGCAAAACAATTTGATATCTTGATTGATGCTTTGGATTAGATTTAATTTTGAATTTCTTCAATCTATTACATTTTTATATGTAGGCAGGCCTCGGTTTGCCATAGGCAATGCAACCTACGTTGAATAATTGTAGCCTACTATTTTTAATACTGTTGCAACCTTCCCCCAGGGTCGTTGCAATCAACCCCGGCCCGGGGTTGGTTGCAACACTTTGAAGCCCTCTGTTAAATTAGCTATTGTGGTTACATCCTTGATCACTGAGATCGTCACTCTAGCTTGTTTTGGTGCTGAGATATAAAGGATATATAATTATGGGCTAAACAATTTTCAGGTTGTTCCAAAAATAAAAAGATGGCTTCACTGATCAATTACAAAACTATAGCATATCGTCAATGAAAGCGTGCGTCTTCTTTTCTAATGATCATAATTTAGTTTTGTCTTTTCGCCCGTCACAGAATAGATAGGAAACAAGAAATAGTCCTAAATAGCATAGATGTGAAAGTATTCGAATACATAAAGTGCTAGCCAAACATAATTCTAAGATACCTAGATCATACCATAATTATAAAAAAAATTGGTTTTTAATTTTTTTCCAAAAAACGTGGTTTTTTCGTTTTTTATTTCTCGTCACGTTTTTTCCGTTTTTATTTTTTGTCTGTAACTTTATTTATTTATTAACTGTCTGTAACTATTTGTTTAATTTTTTTTCTGATATCCCTTACGTTGTCTCCGTCCTTTCAAGGATTCATTAATTTACGTCACTATTTGGTGTCATCAGTTGAGAAATAAACAGCACTGTACAGGAAATAAAATTTATAAATTTGAATTTCTAAGTTATCCAAACTGCGAAATGTTGTCTTTGTACTCAGTAGCCTAATCTCTGATTGACTGATAAACTGACGGATATTACTCCATATCCAATTCTTATATAAGTCAGAATAATAAGTAGACCTACAATTTTTAATTAAGTAGGCATACACTCTATACTTACAAAGTTTGGTTTTTAATTGCTTATGTTAGCATGGATTTATGTGGACCTATGTATAGCCTACAATTTAAATTTGGAAAGATTTCGATATTTTTAATTTCTCAATTTCATTATAGACCAAACTTTTGAAAAAGAAAATATTTGTTGTAGCCTAGATGACGGTTACTTGGTGTTTACAAATAAAGTTATGTTATTCGCTGATTAAAATTAAATTTTGTAAACAAGGTTTTTAATTTTAAAATACAGTAAAAGATGTAGAAAAGTCAAATTATTTTCTTTTCCGTTTTTTCTCGTTTTTTTCGTTTTTATTTTTGGAATAAAACGACTTTTTTTCGTTTTTATTTTTATTTGACCGTTTTTAACAATTATGGATCATACCAACTGTCACACTATGCAACAATTGCAAGAAATGGACAGAATTTAATTAAAAACTGCCTTAGTTTTGCTATGCCAGCACAGACGATTTTTGATCTCGTTGGGGACCCTCAAGATGTTGTCCAAATTTAAAGTAATTTCACACAGTTATTAACGTATACTAAAGGCAACTTTTAGTCACTATTAGTAATCTGATACGAAAGAAAAAAAATTCGATCCACCCTAGTGTAGATAGGCCTGCACAGCTAGGCTGTGACTTTCCAGAGCTACAAGAATGCTTAGGTTGTTGGTTTTCATTATTTTAGTTATGATCCATAGGAGCTCTTTCGTTCGTTTGAATTAGGGACATTTTAGTGCTTTTTGAAGAAAAACAGTTCAGATGCAGGCCTACTTGTTATGTAACTCCTAGCATGCATTTACGCTGACGGTTATCTTACGAAAGTAACTCTTGTTTTAAGTTGTTTAATCACAATGTACCTGATAGCGGTGTCAGTGTGACTATCAGTTTTTTGTTGTTACCAATAAACGAATATAATAATAATATCAGTGGAAAGCACCCTAGAAGTAACTTCGGGCGCCTTGCTGGCTGCCATAGGTTTAGTTTAATTCGACTCCTTGTTATAATTTGACGTTAAATTCAACGTGTAAATAGTTAAGTCATGGCTTTATTTTTATCTGGAGGTCTTGTTTGCAAACACATATACAATAATAGGCCTGCAGCGTTCTATATTTAGAAGTAACAAGGCACCCATGCAAGGGAAACCAATGGTTACAGATTTCTGTCAGGTTATGCATATAGACCAACTCTTTTCGGCCAGCTGAGGCATGAGGCCCGAATAGACGAATCCAAGGCCCTGGAAACCTCGCAGAAATTTCTTTCTGTATAGGCCTACTTCCCAGTTTATGCCCGTAGGCTACGAGGTTCTATGGCTTGTGCATTTGTTATTTCTCAAGATTGTTACAACTTAATGCAGGAACTTTTATTACATTGCCGCATGCATCAGAGTTTAGCAACATCTTAAGACAACAAAGGCTGTTGACGTCCACATAAATGATTTCGAACAGTTTTCAGCGTTCGTATAGCATAATACAGCACATGTTCTACATTGCCGCAAAGGGTAGAAATTACATTATCGCAATATTTATTTATTTTTCAAAAGTTTAACATAATCTTCTTGTGACATCAAAGGCCCATGGACGACAATAATTCAGAAACATAATATTATTAATAGACACTGCGCTGTGTGCAAATGGCCAAAGTTTGTAATATCTACCCTTTTCAAACATTTTTAGAGACTTTAAAAGAGGTGTGCGATTAAATCGGAATAGAACGTCCACAGACGCTTAAGAATAAAAAAACTAAGCTTAGTTGCGAAGACTCCGAGCTTACCAGGAAAATACTCAGCATTTCTCAACTGCCACAAGAACTCGCAACTCGTCGATTTCCTAAAGATCGGTACAAACCACAAACTTCAACCAAATCGGTCGAGGTAAGAGCTTGACACCCAGCACTACTATGCGTCGTCAAAGGTAAACACAAAATGGATCAAGGTGGTTGCGATCGACCATTAAATGCAGGGTCCCCACCGAGATTCATTTCTTGTTGCTATATAGGAAAGCATGCATGCAAAGAATCGGTGTTCATTCCTTACAAGTCATAAAATAGGCTACTTCATATCATTGCCTACACAAGTGAATTGAGAGGAAGTAGTAAAAAAAAGGACGGGCAACAAACTACATTTGTCTTAATAAGAAAGTTTGCAAGAGTTGTTCCTAAAAAGTAAACACCCAGAAGGGCCTAAACCTTAAACTAGGCTATGAAAATATTAGGCCCTTGAGAAGGCAGTGTTCATTTCGCGTGAAATTTCATTCAGATTTTAAAATCCTGGATAAGATTTTGCATGACTATTATAAGCGTACAACATGTTTATCATAGATCAATACAGAAAATTTTCTATAACGACGCTTTATGAATTATTATCCAATCTGAAGCAAGACAAAAAGTGCAACATCGAACAGGTTTTATTCGTGATGTGCTTACGTCACGTTTCTTTGTTGCCTCTATGCTACCTGGTCCCAGAGTTAGACGACATAATGTTGGGATTGACGTAAGATGTTTTGGTGGCGAAAAGTCTCTGTTAAAGTTAATTTGTGATCATATTGACGCTTATCGGAAAGGTAGATTTATATTTTCTTCCGAATCTTGAAGAATTGACTGAGAAATCCTGCTAAATACTGCATATACGCATAATGATATAAATGTCCAGCTTGACTTAGCCTACCCAGTGAAACCGAAAGTAAAACTAGACAATTTTTAGAAAACACAATTCCAATGGATGACATTGAGGAATATTAAATGAATTAATTTGGCAACTAGAAGCATGCATGGTTGGCACGTTTGTCGAATCAACAATGTGTTGCTTTACTATATGACACATTCTAGGTCCAGTTTTTGAACAAGGTTCAAGTTTCTGTTTTTATAGGAATATATATGTGTTTCCTGCAATCCAGTGTTATTACATTTAACACAGCTGAAATCATAATCGTATCGGCTGAAGATGTAATCAATTCTTATAGTTTTTCGACCTGCTACATTCACATAATAATATTTGGCGAGGTGTGTGCTTTTCCTGTCCCTCCTATTTGTTTGTTCTTTCCTGTTATTGTGTAATTTCGTCATAAACTTAAGATCTCTCGTTTTAAAATTGTCCAATTGGACTGATCTTCTGCGTGTTGATCTTATGACGGATTGTGGTTGGCGCGCCATCGGTTGATGCTTTGTGCATTAGACACAGGCACCATAGAAGTTGCTAATTGACGATAAAAATTAATAATTGTTCCTTTGTAGTTTCTGTGATGGCTAAGAGTCGTGAAAGCTCAGTTCAAGACAAAATAGCGGAAGTGACGGAATGCTCGATTTGTGTTCAGATCTTCACAAATCCAAAAATTCTTCCTTGCGTTCACACTTTCTGTTTACACTGTCTGGAAAATTATGGAAAAGATAAGAAACCGGGCGATCAGATCCAATTTGCAGGAATGAGTTTATCATTCCAGATGGGGGCTTGTGCAGTTTGCCAAACAATTTCTTCATTGGAAAAATGGTGGAGATTGGTAAATTGGCCGCGGCGCATGCAAATGAAGCCATGTGTGATATTTGTTCTGAAGGGAAAGAATTGGTTGATAAAATGTATTGTATCGATTGTGAACAAATTCTTTGTGAGCGCTGCAGTAAATTTCACAGGAAAATAAAATTCTGCCAAAATCATCAAATCGTTGAACTTGGAAGCAAGCTGAACGCACATAACTTTAACTTACGCAACAGTTACTGTGACCATCATCCTAAGGAACTAATAAAGCTGTACTGCTACAATGATGACATCGCTATGTGTGTGCTTTGTTGTGTTGAGAGTCACCAGTCTCATAGATGTGTAAATGTTGAAAAAGCTGCTGGAGATTTCACGCAGCGACTAAAAGTAGATCTGAGAAAAGTGACCAACAGACTTCCAGAATGTGAGAACGTTAAAGAAAAGCTGAATAAATACAAGAAAGATTTTGCAGAACAGATGTCAAAAACAGAAGAAAGTATCCGCGATATCGGAACTAAACTGAAAACTTTGATCGATGAACATACAGACATCTTGATCCAGAATCTGAAATCAGTGAGGGAACAGAACCTGAAAGCCGTTGAAATCACAAGACTGGACGTCGAAAGATTCAGAGTTATGATTGACAGCTACACTAGGTATTCTGAGGAACTTCTATCCCAAGGGTCACCTGTAGATATTTGTAGAGCTGCGGATCATATGCACATGAGAGCAAATGAGTTGGAAAAACTTCCATCCAACTGCAGCGGAGATTGTCTTCGATGTGTTTCAGTTGTCTTTCAACCCACAAGCTTCGAAGATATCTTGCTGCAATGCAGATATAATAATAATATAGTGGGCGAACTTACACTCACCGAGTCACCCGATCGAATTATGGAGTTTAAAATTATTGAAAGTGCATGTAAGTGTCATCAAAATTCATCTACTTAATAAGGTAAGTTTTGTGCAATTGAGTAAGTCTGACGAAGACCTTAGTTAGTGTGTGTCTCCGAACTCCAATGGAGGTAAAATATCTTCCACACTCAAGTAATACTGGTTATTTAACTTTACGTTTTGAAGAGCTTAGATATTCTCAGTTTCTCACTTTATTGCTTCTGGATGGCATAAGAAGAGACTGATTCGACCTACATGTACGTGTTTCTTCCACGTATGACTCTTGAGCTGTGTGTACCGAAGAGGCGGTGTATTTATAAATGATTTGAATGAGAGGCGCTGTTAAACGATCTATTATAGTCGCATTACGCAAATATTCTCCATGGCATAAACTGTCTAATAAACGAATTTTAAATGCTTTTCAGTTTTCATTAATTAACTTGGGTCTTTTTTGCTTTAATTAATGGATCGAAATTTAGATCCATTAAATGTTTTATGGCTGATGTTGGTGATTTACTCTCTTCCAGGGCGGAGCAGCGGTAGGAGCTCTGATAAGATTTCTCATGATGGGGCAACCAGCTTGGTCTCAGATGGTCTACATAAGGTGAGGTCACGCTTTTATTACGAATGACTGTTATTCGGGCGTAAACTTACGACACACCTGTTTCAACTTGCTTACCCACCTCAACCTCATCTTCAGCTTCCCCTACTGAATTTGATTGGAATTCTTACAGATTACGATTAGACTTCCGCTTGAAGCGACCATCGATTGCTGCATTTTGCATTATGATAACGGCGCTATAGAAGTGATAGGATAGAACTGTATTTAGATTGATCGAGTTAGTGCTTAAACCTTGAACCCAGCATCCATCGTGTGAGTTATCTTCAGTGTGTCTTCTTTTGTCGTCTGTTTTATTGAAGTGGTCCAGCCAAGAGTTATTTAGATGCTAATTTTCATACAGACAAAGCGAAATACATCAAAATATGATTTCGATGATATCGCATCACTTCACCTCCGAAATTCTTTGCAGTATGTTTTGATTCTCAGCAGAGTTCAGCAAAGTGCGCAGACGACGTTCCCACTGAATCCGATTCTTCGGTTGTACGGAACCGCCTCCGTCCAAAGGTTGCAGCACAGCCCTCCAGTTCATGTAAAATCCCAAGTCAGAGCACAAAGGACGAACGAATTCATATCCTGGCAACTTGTCCGACAACGAGGTTCAACCACGGCGCATGTCCGAGTGTTCGCGGATGTCCGAAATGTGGCTTCTTAATTGAACATCAAAGCAAGTTGAACACCAAGGAGGGCCTGCATACATAAGCTGCAGCAACTGTAAACGCAAGTTCTGTTTCATCTGTCTGAAGGGAAGAGAACAGGGGACCGAGCGGTGTCGCCCGTTATTTTTCTGTCCGGTGGCGCCACGTCAAACATCTTTGCCTGGAAGCGGATAACTGCAGAGGCACTGCACAATTTCGACCTCCATTTGTGGTTTATAGACGATTATCATCACCGATGAATTATCTGATCCAGAGTTATGTGAGCATGTTCAGCAATATCTGTTATAGGCCAATCTGACTTCAAGCAAAGCGCCGCATAAGGACCGCTTGCAAGTCCTTATCTTAGGCTTTGTCTGTCTCACCAGACTGACGGTATCAAAGTGACTCGATTCGTGGTTATCCATTTTTATTAATTATTTATTTCCTGTACTTATATAGCTAAACATAAATAAAGTCCAAGCACTAAATGATGCAGTGGATCATAGCGGTGTAAAGAATGCGACATCGAATTTCCAATACCTTAAACTGGGCATAACTATAAGTATTGTGAATTATTAGATATTATTACAGTGGCGCTATAGGAGTAATTAGTTTAGCGTACATTTCATTAAATAACTTAAGAACTTGCGGTGTTGTTGCGTTGTAGTCTATAATGGATGTCGAACTGAAAAACTAAGATTATATTCCGATTATGAAGTAAATTGTTTTTGTAGGTATAGATTTGTTTACTGGACAACTAGGCTGCGATTTTCCAGGGCTGCAGGATTGCTTAGGTTGTTAGTTTACATTTAGTTATAAATATTAAACTTTTATGATCCATAGGAACTCTTTTAGGACTTCGCTTTCTCTTTCGGTCGTTTGAATTAGGGACATTTTACTGGAAGGGACGATAGTTTTTGAAGAAAAAACAGTTACAATTCAGGCCTACTTATTATGTAACTCCTAGCTTGCATTTACGCTGATAGTTATTAGCGTAAAGCACACTAGAAAAGTAAGTAAGTAAGAATATTCTCTATTTGACTACCAGCAAACGCATAGCAGATTACAGAAGAAAGAAATAATAAAAACACTTATAGAAAGTCATATAACATTCTCATAATAAAAATTGTTTTGCAAGAAGTAACTTGCTACTGACTATAAACTGTCGTAGCTGCAATTACAAGTGCAATTTCAGCATTCTATATTTATAAGAAGCACGGCAGCCATGCAAGGGAAACCAACGGTTACAGATTTCTGCCGGGTTATGTATAGACTAACTATTTTCGGCCAACTGAAGGATTCGTTTAGCATAACCTAACACAAAAAATTGTGGATGAATCATGTGATAATTTTTAATTCACACCTTTATTAGTTATGTAATCCACACGGTCCGACCTAGTTTGTAGTTACTCATTAGTTAGTATCATAGACTTTCCAGACCGTACCTCAGATAAAGAAATCGATTCGTCGAATGATCACTGCGGTTCCACAATCGACATATCATGCGACGATGACCGATCATCATCGATCGTCGAACTGTCCCCAGAGTATGCCAACCCAGTCCCTCATCCTGCCCTGCCACCAGCACTCCCCTCCGTTCCAGACGAACTCTTCAATCAAGTCTCCTCTCGCAAGCCATCCAGAGTGTCTTCCACAGGTAGGTAGTAGTTGTTTCTGGGGCTTTAGCGACATCTTATGTCTGCCAGGGCGATTATATTGCCCTCCTCCTTTCCCCAGGCTTGGGACTGGCGTAACCCGAAACTTGTTGCTCTGACTAATAGTGGAGGAGTTTCCACAGGTAGACGTCGCACCGTTTAACTGGATCTGATCTAATAGGTCGAATCTGAGCCACTATGATTCTGATCTGATCTTGTCTGTTGAACTCTGACTTAGTTTTGACTTTCACGAAGATGAAAGCAGTCCGTTTCTATAAGCACTGCAACCGCCCTATGAGTAGAAATGGAAGTAAGAGATAAGTCCTTCAATTGCCGCTTTCCTTAATATACGGCGTTGGTATCCGTTTAATAAGGTGTCTAACATTATCCAACTCTGCCACTTCCCTTGCTCTGGCTGGCCAGCCCCAAGATCAAAGAAAGGAGGAGGGCGACGCTGATATGGCACAGTGTCGTTAAACAGCAAAGAACCACCAGTGCAACTAAGTATTTGCAGTGCAAATAACAAACACAGCTAACCACCACTCTCACACACCTTTTCTAAGCTTTGCCATAGTCCTATAAATAGGAATTAGGTAGTTTCAAGCTAAAAATATGAAAACTAATCTTTGTCGACGGCAACGGCCTTTGTTGTCATGAGCTGTCGTTAAACCATCCAAGCTAAAAAAGAGCTGTAATAATTATGCCAAAAATAATCTTTGTCGACGGCAATGGCTTATGCTGTCGTTAAACTGAGGATCCATCCAGTTTCAGTTTTTCTTTGAAACTGGATGAATCCTCAGTTTAACGACAGCATAATCTTTGTCGGCAGCAATGGCTTATGCTGTCGTTAAACTGAGTATCCATCCAGTTTCAGTTTTTCTTTGAAACTGGATGGATCAGGTTAATCATTGTCGGCAGCAATGGCTTATGCTGTCGTTAAACTGAGTATCCATCCAGTTTCAGTTTTTCTTTGAAACTGGATGGATCCTCAGTTTAACGACAGCATAATCTTTGTCGGCAGCAATGGCTTATGCTGTCGTTAAACTGAGTATCCATCCAGTTTCAGTTTTTCTTTGAAACTGGATGGATCCTCAGTTTAACGACAGCATAATCTTTGTCGGCAGCAATGGCTTATGCTGTCCTTAAACTGAGTATCCATCCAGTTTCAGTTTTTCTTTGAAACTGGATGGATCCTCAGTTTAACGACAACATAATCTTTGTCGGCAGCAATGGCTTATGCTGTCGTTAAACTGAGTATCCATCCAGTTTCAGTTTTTCTTTGAAACTGGATGGATCCTCAGTTTAACGACAGCATAATCTTTGTCGGCAGCAATGGCTTATGCTGTCCTTAAACTGAGTATCCATCCAGTTTCAGTTTTTCTTTGAAACTGGATGGATCCTCAGTTTAACGACAGCATAATCTTTGTCGGCAGCAATGGCTTATGCTGTCGTTAAACTGAGTATCCATCCAGTTTCAGTTTTTCTTTGAAACTCCGCCACTGATTGTTTCAGTTAAAGACACTGTGCGATAACAAAGATCATTAGCGTCGCCATCCTCCTTTATCCAGGCTTGGGACTGGCACTGTCAGAGTACAAACAGTGGCGAAGTAATAAATAAATAAATAAATAACTTATATATAGGAATTAATGACGACCTAACGTATTTAACTCAGCCACTTTTGTACTCTTTCAGTGCCAGTCCCAAGCCTGGTTAAAGAGGAGGACGACGCTAATGATCTATGTTATCGCAGAGTCGTTAAACTGAAACTACTACTACTATTGTTAAGTTGGCCTTCAATTGAACCATCGGCATGACGTGTTGGCGACATCATCTTCTCAGTCTCGGCATATTATTGCGGTTGGCCAGTACTCCCCTCGCCGTCCGATCTTCCCACCGACAGTGTGCAGACCGTTTCGTCAGATAAAAGGTATTTGCAGATCATTACGATGTCTACGTACAGCCCTGACAGCCAAAGATGTCATTAAAATTATGCTACAGGTTTCTTAGACACCTGTAAAACAGTATTAACCAATGTTATATAATTAAACCTGAGCAGCCATTTTCAATGAGTCTACCTCACTTATAAAAATGGGTAATGTAACGACGAGGTCAACAGCTGATGTTAAACAGTGAAAAAAACAAATGAATTTAGGATGTGTTTTAAATCGTTGAAAACGGTTTTTCTGGTTTGTATGGTCACCTGCAAAAAGCAGACTCGACACCCACTCTGAGAGACACGCAATAGAACTGCCACAGATATCCTGTGTAACTTACCTAACAATAATGTATTTATAAATCTCAACAACGCAATGTTGTCTTTTGTTAAAGTAATATTCAATGTTTCAAAGTTCCAGCCTAATAATTTTGTCGAGTTGTTTTCTGTTCATAAGTCAAGTGCAAAGAAATAAATTATATCGTTCAAGCAACATATTTTATGCTCTCGGAACTAACACGGTTCATTTATGCTAAAACATAAGTTACCTTACAATAAGAAGTCATCAGTTTCTGTAATGCAATACAATGCCACAGTAAATCCCAGTCACTTCTGTGGCGCCATTTGGAATGTGCCCCATGTATGTCTTTGGGTCATAATTCAGCGATCTAGTCATGACATATTGCCAATATGGAAGAGAAATGAACAAATCCGCCGATAATCTGCCTCGTACAAATCGCCAACATCGCTCCGAAGCATACGTAATGAATCTCCTCCGTGCAACATTTCAGCGAGAATGAACGAGGCCTACGTACTGAAGCAAACTGTATACCGAGAATAAATGAAACATACGTAACGAACTCCACATTGTAACTTTAACCCTAGGGCTACCAAGCTTTTTTGTGACATGGACTACCAAGGGGGGTGGTTACCACCCCTGGATTTCGTGTTTGGTTTCACATATCATAACTTGTAATATAGCAATGGATTCAGCATTCATTTCTGCACAGAATGGTATATTTAGTTGTACATTATGTGAATGCACCTCGAAATTACATCACTTTTAACAACGGAACCCTTTAATTAGCAATATTGTATATTATTGCGTACATTTTGTACTTTTTGGATAAACAAATATAAGATTATGTGTGTTTTGAAACTAATCTATGTATAAAAGATACACACAATCATCCCTACACATGTTTATATAGTATAAATGTACATCCATACATATATATCCATACATATATATCGGTTTACGTTGTAATGCTGTATTCAGCCATTTTCACACAGATTACGCGTATTATTATTTATTTTGATCACTTCTGGTATTCAAAAGACAAAGATGTAGGTATGCCAATGAAGCCCTACATTCCCTCTAAAGAAAGGTATCTTTGTTTCTCTTCCAGGAAGACAAATGAATACGCTACAGACAAAAAACTAAGGGGGAGTGCTTCCATTCAGCCATTTTTCACGCATATTACGCGTATTATTATTTATTTTGAGCACTTCCGGTTGTCTCAGGTCAACTCAGTGACCACAGAAATGTAGCCCCACATTCCCTCTATAGAATGGTATAATTTGTGTCTCTTAACATTAAATGACGGATAAGATATAGTCGAAAATCTAGGGGTGGTATCCACCCCCCCTGGTGCCTCGGGTATATTAGGTATAACTTTTGAACGGTGTGAGATATCATCTCAAATTTTACCTCAAAACGTGTGTAAATGAACCCCCTACAGCTACCGAAAAGGTCAAATTTTTATTCCATACGGAAAAAGTTTGAGATGAAAAAAACCTAGGGGTGGCAACCACCCCCCTTTGGTAGCCCGAGGGTTAATGCAAACATTAACGAAAGGTACGTAATGACAGCCACCGTGAACACGTTTTCGTACCTTGGCCATTCGTATTAGCATGCTTCGAGCCAAGGAATAAGTTTTGTGATTATGTAATGGCGCTATAAAAGTCTTTAGAACTGATTAGAATAGATTTAAGTAAATTTAATCGAAGTCTTGGTTTCGAAAATTATTCTTTGTTAGCAGCGTATTTGTAAACCGATGCTAATTAGTAGGCAGATGAGTAAGCGCCATTGTGAGGTGTGTCATGGCGGTATAGAGACACAAGAATGCAACACAACTAATTTATATACATATACGCTTACCTAAAACAAGGTTTTTACTTGAGCAGACTACAGGCATAGTTTCTGTTTAAGTCGATCTTGACAATTGCATTAACGTATCCCTCTACCCATTATTACGACAATTGATGATTATCCTTTTTATAGCCTCGGATAACAGCGTTCGAGGGGTGTCTAATAAGTCTTCTTGTGGTTCTCTGCCTGTTAGGCAGGTTCAAATGTCCGACGTCGCCACTTCTCTCGTTGTTGGGCCTCTTCTTTCAGTTTCCTGTAGCCGTTTGTCATCATCCAATCCAGCATCATCTGTCTTGGTCTTCCTCTTGTCTTCCTCCCCTTCATTTTTCCTTCGATGACCGTTCTTAGTAGTGAGTCTCCTCTCAGTGTGTGTCCGATCCATTTCCTTTGCCTGTCTCTTATTGTGCGTATAAGGACTCTTTCTTCTCCAATTATTCCCAACACTTCTTCATTTGTTATATGTTCTGTCCAGCTGATTTTTTCCATTCTTCTCCATGTCCACATTTCGAAAGCCTCCAGTCTTTTTATATCCGCTTTTCTCATTGTCCATGTCTCCGATCCATACAGCACCACGCTCCATACTAGTGTCTTTATCATTCTTATCTTTAGATTCCTGTTTAGTTTTCCTCTCAGTAATGCTCTTCTGTTTGAGAATGCCTCCTTTCCTATTGCTATCCTTCTTTTAATTTCTCTGTGGCATTTGGCATCTGTCGTAATCATACTCCCTAGCAGAATTCTTTGACTTGCTCTATCTGTTTTCCTCCAATGTGTATTCTGACTACAGTTTCCTTTCCTTTACTTATCTTCAATACCTTTGTCTTTTTGATGTTAATCTTCATCCCGTATTCGGTTGATGTTGTGTTTAGCCTATCCATCATTGCTTGCAGTCCTTTCTGGTTTCTCGCCAACATTGCCTGATCATCTGCAAACCTTAATGCCTTTATCCATTTTCCACCAACCTTTATCCCCTCCTCCATCTCCTCTACTGCCTCTCTGACAAGCTCTTCTATATAGATGTTAAATAGTAATGGTGACAGTGGACATCCTTGTCTCACACCTCTTCCAACGTTTCCTGGTTCCGAGTACTCTCCATCTATTCTTATTCGCATCTTTTGTCCCATGTATAAGTTTCCTATTAATCTTCTGTCTCTCCAATCTATTCCCATCCGCCTCAATGCATGTAGTAGCCTTCTCCAGTCAACTCTATCAAATGCTTTTTCATAATCCACAAAGCATATATATACATCCTGACCATTCTGGCAGCTCCTCTCTGTTAGTACTCTTAGTGTTCCGATCGCATCCCTAGTTCCCATGCCTTTTCTAAAACCAAATTGATCATCTCCCAGCCCCTCAATTGCCTCTGTCTTTGCTTGCACTCTCTTTGCTAGTATTTTTATCATGACTTTTGACGCATGGGTGAGGAGGCTAATGGTCCTGTAATCCTCGCATGCTGTTGCATTTGGTTTCTTTTTAATTGGTATTATTATGGATTGCAGGAAGTCCTCTGGCCATTCTCCCGTTGTGTATATATCTTGGCATATCCTTATTAGTTCTTTCATGGCACCATCCTCCAGACTTTTGAGCATCTCTGCTGGTATGTTGTCTATTCCCTCTGCTTTGTTGTTTTTCAGTTCCTTTATGGCCGCTCTTACCTCCTCTCCCAGCACCTCTGGGCCAATATCATCCTCTCTCCCTCGAGTCTCCTCTTCCTTCTCCAGTCCCTGATTGTCATGCAATTCTCCCTCTTCACTTCTGTAGAGTTCCTCCACGTACTCCTTCCATCGGTTCTTAACTTCATTTGTTTCATTTAGGAGTCTACCTTGTTTGTCGCTAACCTCTATTCCTCCTCCTCCTTTTCCCGGTTTCCTAGATATCTGTTTCACCTTTTCGTACACTTTGTCATATCTTCCCTGTTGCTGTAAGTCTTCTAACTCTTGACATTTCTCGTCCCACCATTTTTCCCTTGCCTCTTCTGTTGTTCTTCTAAGTTTGTTGTTTAATCTTCTATATTCTTGTCTTGCTTTTTCGGTGCTTTGGTGTTTCCATTTCCTCCTTTCCTCCATCTCTTCTATCATTTCTCTTGTTACCCACGGTTTCCTAGCAGGTACTCTCTCTTCTGCTCCGACGATGTCATTGGCGCTCTGTATGATATTGTCTTTCAGTCTTTTCCATCTCTTTTCTATGGATTTTCCTTCGTATTCTCTTAGATTTTCTTCTATTTTCTTTCCCAGTTCATTGCTCTTTTCTTTCAGGTTCTTTTTATTCCATCTCTGTCTTATCTTCTTTTTCCTCTTGAAATAATTAATAATCTAATAATAATTAATATCTAATAAGTACGTCGCAGTATTTAACGACATCTTGTGGCTACCTGAGCCGCTGCCAGAGATCTCAAGTTCTAGCTAAATATTCAGTTTAAGGATTTATAAATTTTTAGAAATTTTCAAGCGTTGGTTTACATTCTCTCTTTACCCATAAAGACATAATTAAACTTTGATTAAATTTTGCTTTAATGCTTAAGTCGGAAATGATAATCCAGTGTATAAATCACGAGAAATTACATCCCATATTGAGGAAAGAAAGAAAACTTTTCCCGAAGATAATAATTATAAGAAAGCTATCAAATTCTTCCATATCCTTTTACGAAACGTGGGGAGGCCCTGGTTTCAACTTTGTAGGGCCCTGGAGCCGGAAATAGAAGACTCCAAGATTTAGGATATCTTTATTTTTACTTCGTAGCTTATGACCGTACCAAAATTCTATCGCTTGGTAACGGAGATATGAGATATTGGAGGGAGGCACGTAAAAGGCCCAGGAAGCCACGACATGTCTCTTAAAAATTGTGGTACTGTATATATAAATATTCAGCTAAAATTACAATTACCAGTGCTTTTTTCAGCCGGAGCGGTCCGGAACGGCGTTCCGGAACCTTTTTTTAAGCCATTAAAAATAATTCAGTTAATTTAAATTTTTAATAAAAAATTATATAAAATTATTTAGATACTTTAATTTAATATAAGTGCTTTCAGTGTTTATTGATACAGATATGTATGAAACAGAAATATAAGCATAAACTATGCCCCTATTATAGTTCTGAATTTGTCGAGTTCCGGAACCTTTTTTCTAGAAAAAAAGCACTGACAATTACTGTTATACTACATCGACTCAAAAGAAGAGCAACCAACGCTCGCTTTGGCCAACACAGAGCGGTAGACTAATTACGTGGTGTCTGATTTTTTCAACAACGGTGAACCGAGTTTACGGGTGAGGCCGCAAGGGGCGCTGATAAAACAGAATATTTTTAAAGCGTTATTTATTTCGTCTGACCTTTGTGCAAGGTTTCCCTTTCCAATTTTCACCCGTTCTTGAACCATGGTGGGGATAAAGTCATTGCTGTTCTTGCGGTAAGGTAAAGTCGTCACTCAAGGCTCTAACAACCAGAAAGTGTTATTAAGCGCAGGTTTACGTGATACTCCTTTTAGATACCTTTTAAAATCGCTATGCCCACCATAGATATATATTAACAGTGTAAAATCACTAGTCAACATATCTGCTGCTACCATTGAAACACATGTGTCATAGACATAGGGAACCGAATTAATCTGCCACTAATCGTACTCTGGCGGTGCCAGTACCAATCCTGCAGAAAGGAGGAGGGCGAAGCTAGTCAGGTTTGTTATGACGCAGTGACGTTAAACAGCAACTAACCAACCTTTATGTCGTCAAAACAATGAATAAGCCCTGTTAGCTACACTGCAAAGCACTGTTTTGACATTTTTATATCGTGTCTATCGGACGCTATTAGGCTAAAATCATTTTCCCTCCTTTGTATATCTTTAAATTGTTGTCAACATCCTTTGTCGACAACGTTTTCTCTGTTTCTGATCTATGCATGTTTGTCTGCGATGCAAGCCGTTCAACGGCACTGGCTGCCACAAGATGTCGCTAAAAGCGGTGTTTTCGTTGAAGTGGCGCTAAATAAATAATCAGCTATAATTGCAATTATTGCCATACAACTACGACTTAGAAGAAGAGCAGCGGTCGCTTTGGCTAACCCAGAGAGTTAGTTTGGATACCTCCCCAAATGATATCGGGTAGCTTGCAGCCTAGCACCCAGGTATTTTAAGTAAGTGTACTTGCACTTGAGACCTAAGTGCTTGTACTTGAAGCCAAAGTACTTGAACCATCTCTAGTGGCCACCTCTCACTCCACCTTTGCCTGAGTTTACTGAGTTTACAGTTGACGCTCTGATTGTATAGACTATTTTCCTGCGTTATTTATATCAATGCAAGATTTCCACTCCCAATGTTCACCCGTTCCTGCACCATTGTGGAGTGAGAAACTCATTCCTGTTCTTTGCGGTAGAGCAAAATCTTCGTTCAATGCACGGCGACCGGAGTATCCTTAAACGCTAACGCAATACTCTCATTAGACACCTTTAAAACGTTTCCTACTAACCAAATATATACGTTAATAAGTAAAACCATTTGATATGCTATCGAACGTCCTACCTTATCAAATGAATAGCCGCGCCGCACTGAACACAATATCGTGCGGGAGGAAAACGACTAAAATTATTGCGTATCTACTTGTTGTTTTAGGGAAGATGGTCTTTGTTGATGTTTCTCGATGATTTTTTCGTTACACATCGGTTAATTTGGATATCATCGAGTGGAAACCCTTCTACTAAAATCATGTATAAATTATAGAATCTGTCTGATTTGATGAATTCTATGGCTATTTTTCGTTGTGAGTTGGACGAAGTTCTTCATTCGAACGTTCTGTTAATCGTGTGACGCTGATTGGTTAGTTAAAATCTTTCAAATTTTTTAGCTCAGACTCTGCTGTACCTTTCAGAAATTGAAGATAATATTTATTGTTCTTAAACGCAGGTTGACGCGATGCTCTGTTAGCACCTTTAAAACTTGGTCTACCCAAAACACATATTTATTAACTGCTTTAAATAACTAGTGTCGTCAACGGCCATTGATGTCATAAGACATGAATAATAATAACTAGTCGTCATCACTCTCATCGCCATTATGTCACAACACGCGTGTTATAGACATTGTGAACTGAATTATTAAATGTCTAATTTAACTCCGCCGCTGCTCGTAATTTAGCAGTGCCTGTTCCTTCCAAAGCCTGGAAAAAGGAGTAGGCTGACGCAAAACATCTTTAGCATGACACAGCATCTTTAAACAGCAACTAAACAAACAGCCAAATAAGTTATTTTAAGTCGTCACACAATGAAATGAACGCTACTAATGACACGGTAAAGTTTGTTGACATCTTTCAAACGCTATGAATTCATTTTCACTGCACAGTTAATGCTTTACATTGTCGTCAACTCCCACTGATGTCTTGCGACGACGTTTGAATTTAGAATTTAAAAAAAATCATTAGTTTAAAATCACTAACAGTGTAGCCTCATTATGCCATAGGAACGGTGAGAACTGTTCAAGACAATTAGGCCAAAGCGGAAGCCTCTGTTGAGAGAAGATGTTGTACAACACTGCAATGTCTACTAATCGCTAGTTTAATGTCATTAGGGTAAACGCTACGGTGTAAAGTGTGAAAAAATTGTCTGTAGTCATAAAATGGCATTGGTTGCCATAAGTTTTCGCTTAACTGATGAATCTATCAGAACCTAAGTCTATAAATTTCGCAGGTTGGACATTGATTGATAAAGATCGATTTAACTTGTTCTTCGCGGTTCTGGTTGATTAGCGTAATGCTGTCTTTAGACACCTTTTAAAAGTAGCTCCTCGAAGTTATATATATATATATAGTCATATTGCCAGCACGTTATTAACTCCGCCACTGTTCGATTTCTGACAGTGCCAGTCCCAAGCCTGGATAAAGGAGGAGGGCGACGCTAATGGTCTTTGTTACCACACAGCTAGTCGTTAAAAAGGAAACACAACAAGCACGTTATTAAGAAGATGATGGATGGATGGATCCACAGTTTAACAGCAGCTTATGACAACATAGGCCGTTTCCGCCGACAAAGATTACTTTTGGCAGAAGGTGATGGGCTCTAAACAACTTATTTTAATCGCCAACTCAACACGAAATGCAACTGTTTACAATAGTATCTGTCGACGTCAATAGCCTTTGCTGCAGTAAGATGTCGTTTAACTGTAGATCCTTGAAAATTAATGAGAAACACAAAGCATCAACTAGAATCAACAGCAGATCAGTTCATTGTACAAATTGCATCAAATTTACTATACAGTGGATAATTATATCATGTTTATTCATGAATACCAAAGCATGATAATCATCATTATGACAGTTATCGAATAAGTTAACCCACAATAGACTATGAATGGAAACATTTACTTAAAATGGTAAATGGAAATACATTTCAGAACGATATTCTTTCAACAGGCTCTAATGGCCAACAGGGTAAGACAGGAAAGGTTGACCTTTACGGTAATAATAGCAACAAGACTTTTTTATTAAAAATTTTCTTGAAACGGCTTTGTCGGGTGATTCAATTATAGACCAATAGTTAGTACTTAATAGTATCAATACAAGGGAGTATTGTTGATATCAGTGGATCCTGGCAGCCGCAAGATTGAAGTTGGCTCTAAATATTGTGATGCTCTTATTAGATACCTTTAAAACGCTGCCAAACGAAGCTATATAAACATCAGCTGCTGTTTGGGGTTTAGGTATGTTAGGCTTGCGAAGCCCCTATTAGATAACTTTTAAACGCTGTCAACCAACGTTATAATGATTATTATTATCAGATGATGTTTTAGGAAACTCCGCCACTGTTTGTACTTTGACAGTGCCAGTCCCAAGCCTGGATGAAGGAGGAGGGCGACGCTAATGGCCTTTGTTACCACACAGCTGTTGTTAAACATAATATCAAATAATTATTAACACCCGGATATTAAAACCCGGAACTGTGCCACTGCCCGTACTCTGATTGTGCCAATCCTATGACTGGATAAGGAAGGAGGGCAACGCTAGTCGTCTTTATTTTTATGAAACGATGTCTTTAAACAGCAACTAACCAAATAACCTCTGCCCTAACTGTGGTAGTGCTTCAGTCCATTCTTACCGCCAAATCATCTTTGTTATAGCATCGCATCCTTAAACAGCAACTATACCTAACTTTGAGTCAGAAAATTAATACTTGTACAAAGTGTTTTCCATTAAACTACAACGGTATTATTTTTACATCATCAGATGTCGTTAAAATCTGATGATGAAATGCTTCTTGGGGGGGGGGGTCCGATAGCGCATTGGATAACATCTGGCGCAGAGAGCGAGAGGTACCGAGTTCGAGTCCCGTTGGGCGGATATGCTTTGTAGGCTGCTATTAGCGCCGTGTATTGCAGGCTGTCTGTTCTGTTAGTAGTTAAGATTGCTTCAATTGCATAACATGTAAATGTATAGCGCAGTGCGCTTGTCAGGCGCTTGATTAAAGAAAAGATATTATTATTATTCTGTCAGAAACCTTTAAAACGTGATGTGCCGATGCTATATATTGAGCAGTCGATTTATTTTTACAGCTTTTTATAACGAGATTGTAATTGTAATTGTAATCGAACATTTATATAGCGCTGCTCAAAAATCAGCTGCGCTCTCGACCTGCTTCAGTGCCTGCGTCAGAGAACAAAAATGTCTTAAGGTGTCTACGGAACTGGGAAGGTGATAGGGCTAGTAACTCAAGGCGAAGAGATTGGGGAAGAGAGTTCCAAGCTGATGGGCCAACACGGGCAAAGCACCTAGAGTGGGCCGTAGCAGAGCGCATGCGAGGGACAACCATAAGGCCACGGGTCGAAGATCGCAAAGAGGCCCTTGCAGGTAAAGAGGAGACAAAGGTGCAAAAAGACCTCAGGTAGGATGGGGCCATGCCAACAAGACAGTTACGCATGAGGGAAAGGATTTTGAATTGTACCCGCTGTTGGATATTATTAGCCTCATGACCCCAACATGTTTTAAGTAACTTTACAGATGGAATTAGGAGAACACCTAGGGTTGGACCCCTACCCCGACAAATAAAACACTGCTTGCAAGTAAAAAGAATAGGCCTAGAACCTCGTAATTCTACAATATGATATTGATACTGGAATTAGAAGGAAGCGATATAGCAGCTACGAACAGGCGGGAAGATTCAATCAACCAAAGGTGTAACCTATGACTAAACAATGGATTTTCGTTCTTATTGAGTATGACATTGTTATAATACCTTAGCCGTTGTTACCTTATCTACAGTGCCTTACCGCTTATTACTTTGCTTGTTGTTACCTTACATGTTGTCACCCTACCAATAAGGCCGTACCTGCTTTAACCTACCTATGATATCTTATCTGATGGTGCGTTATCTATAATACATTATCGGTTGTTGCCTTTTCAATAATGATTTACCTGTTGTTATCTTTTCTGTTGTTATAACTTAGATTTTCGTAAGCTTTGTCGTTTGTCAGGAGCTTCCATTGCTTTCAAGGGTAACACAGAAATTATAGAGTTGATCAATCCTATTTCCGGGAGGAATGCATTCATAAAGGTACACCCGAAATGCGATGTGTGGACAAAACAACTGTGGTGCTAATGTATTCACATCGCTCGTCAGATAAAAAAAATCGATCCACCCGAATGTTTCGTTTGTTACCGATAGATTCATGTTTACTGATCATACTTCAGATCCACAAATTCCGAAATGTTTAACATTTGACCTTCAATTTTCTAACCAGTCTCATACAAAAATAAACTGGTGGTAAATTCTAGTCTGAGCCAATATTCTGCACTAATTTATAAACCAGAAATTTAAAAAATTATTTGAACAGTTATGCAGTTGCAGTAATTTTTTGCGTGTGAACTATAGAGTGCTTTCTGCCAAGCCTTTGACCCTTCAACACCCAGATATCTGTTGACCGATGATATTATAGTCAAACATGATCTGCCATTTTGTTAGTGATTCGTTTGTCTTACTCAGCAACATATGGAAAGTGAGATTGACATCAACGTCCCTGGGATCTATAAGATGTCGTTAAATAATGCGATGCTCTCCTTAGACACCTCGAAATCGTTGTTCGCCAATGTTATATAATTAAGCACGCGCTGGCGTGTTGTCAATGAATCCAATAGTTCAATTACCAATAATTATTATGGGTAATGTCAGGTCGAGATCAACGGCTATGAGATCTTAGGAATGGGTTATGTGGATGAAGGGGTCTACGTACAGTGTTTTAGTTGTGGAAAAACAGGTGGAGTTGAAAATTATACAGATTGCCAAAGCTCACGAACGCGGGTCAAAATATAATGTTGTTTATGTTTCACATGAAACAACTGACGACTCGTGAAAAAATATTTTAGCTTCCATACCCCAACATACTCTCAGTCACTTGGATGAAAGGATTAGGAGAACAGATAGCGGTTGGATCCAGAACGTCCCTCTAGCTAAAACACTCTAAACTATAAAGTGAGCTGAACATTGCAATACTATGATATAATATCGGGACTGGAATTAGAGGGAAGCGATCGAACAGCTACCGAAGGAAAAGGCTCGGACGGGAAGACAAAAGCGATCAAGGATTAACTTATGACTTTAAACATTGGAATTTCGTTCTAATAGACTATGCTATAATTACTTAAACGTTGTTTTCTTATCTGTAATGCCACAACTGTTGTTTTCTTACCTAATATGCCTTACCTGCTGTTCTCTTACCTATGATACGTATCTGTTGTTACCACCATAGCTACATGTATATTACCGTACCTGTTGTTACTTGACCTGTTGTAGCCTTACCTTTGAGAGCGTACCTTTTCATAACTTAGCTTTTCGTATGCTTTGTTGTTTGACAGGAAGGCCAATGCCTTAAAAGGGAACACAGACATGATGGAGTTCATCAAACTGGGATTTCCCAGAGGAGTGTATTCACAATGGAACATCTGAAATGCGATGTGCGCACAAAACAGCTGTAGTGCAAATGCATTCATACCGCGTCTCACATTGGAGTGTTTATTTGTTACTATAGTCTCATCTGTCCAGATTATACTTCAGATCAATAGATCGATATAGGCTATTGGTCCTCAATCTGTTTCCTATAGATTCCTGTTTCCAGACGAACTTCAGATAAAGAATCGATTCGTCGAAAGATTTCTGCGGTGGCCAGACATCGATCCGGTTTCAAAATGCGACGATGATCGATCATCATCGATCGTCGAACTGTCCCCAGAGTATGCCAACCCAGTCCCTCATCCTGCCCTGCCACCTGCACTCCCCTCCATTCCAGACGAACTCTTCATTAATTTCTCCTCTCGCAAGCCATCCAGGGTGTCTTCCACAGCAAGTAGTACCTGTTTAATGGGGTTTAGCGACATCTGATTGCTCCCAGGGCTGTTGATGTCGCCCTCCTCCTTTATCCAGGCTTTGGACAGGCGCAACCTGACACTTGTTGCTAGGGGTGGTAGTGAAGGTGTTTCCACAGGTAGGCGGCTTGCCGTTTGGCTAGAACTGATCCTAATAGGTCGAATCTCAGCGATTCTGATTCTGATCCAATCTTGTTTGTTGAATTCTGCCGTAATTATTTTGACTTAGAGGAAGTGGAAAAGCAGTCCGTTAAACATCTTTTTAAGAATTGCAATGGCCCTATGAAGAAACGTAGAGCAGACAGAAGTATCGAAAGACATATACTGAATTTGTCTTTCCTCCTATATATAGCGTTGGGAGAACCATTTAAAAGGTGTCTAGCGAGTGCATGTCAATATCCAACTATGCAACTGGCCGTGCTCAGGCAGGCAAGTTCAAAGCCTGGAGAAAGGAATAGGTTGCGCCAAAAAGCTTGGGTATGGCACACTGTTGTTAAACTTAGCGACTTCGAGAGACTCGAGGCAGCAAGATAATATATAGTAGAGCCCCATTTGTTTATGTATTGACGCGTTATGTGTACAGGAAAGGTTTGCAAATCTTCCAGCAACACTTTAAAGTAGATAGTTTAGCTATATTCTTATGTCTTTTTTCGTGGCCTGCTTACTTCTTAGTCATCGTACGAGCCAGTATATTGCGAAATGGACACTTTGCACCAGTCCAGAATGATCAATCAGTTTTTGAAAAACTATGCATTCAATTTTTCTGTAAGGCCGCTGAAGATTTGACCCAATCTAATATTCATTGCGACCCAATATGGAATACGATGATCATTTAATTTAATCCAGCTTTATTTGGTTTAACCCTTTGGAGGTGAGGTGGGGTATGACACACCCCACAGCGAATCTACGCTGCGTTTTCTACTGAAAAAGTTGAACCAGCTTGGATTATTTTTGTCTACCTTAGTGAATGTGAAATACGGACACTTTGGGTCAATTTAAGGTACTTTCAAACGTAAATATTTTTTATTTTTTTGCATATTAAAGTGAAATTATAATTTTTCGTATACATGTTGATTTTTATTAATTAAAAAACTAACGGCTCAGTGCAGACAAATTGGTGATAACAGAAGATATTGCAGATATAAGATTTAAGATAATTATATAGTTTTGCATCGATGCAAAATTGATCCATTATTAAGGGTATCATGTCACGTGTTTATCAAATATTACATGTTTCAAGGGCTACGAAGATGCCACTGCAGTGGACCGCTTTGATTCTGGCCATTTCAATTATGGTTGAAAACAGTTATTTGTTCTTTGTTCCTGATAATCACCAGTTTAGCTGATATTTAGTTACACAACTATAATAGTTTAGCTCACAATTAATGTTATGTAGTTGATATTGCGACTTGCAAGTAAAAAATGTATTGGGGTATGTCATACCCCACCTCACCTGAAACGTTCCAATGCTTCACCTCACTCCCAAAGGGTTAATTGAGTAATCCATTACGACCTAATCGACGCGATTCGATTGCATGCAAACTCAATCAATTTCTTTTTCCATGATCTGAAACATTTTTGCGTTGGAGAAAGTTTCATTTAAAATTCAAACCAGTTTCATCAAAATTAAGACTTTATGAATCTAAGTTAAGCTAATTATTTGAATCGATTTAATTAGCATGCTTTATTGCTCATCATTTGGCTTAGAAATAATTGGACTCATTTTAAAGGAACAAGTGAAATTTTTGCGCTTAAATTGCTGAAAATATTTCCGCAAGGATGTGAAGACCGTACGACACCCATTTTACTCATTTAACCGTATTATATTTGTCTCGTACGACATGTTGGTAATGTGTTTATCGATCAAAAAGTCTGCACTAGTTTCAAGCGCTTTAACACAATTATTCATCTATGTGAACCAATTTACTATTAAACATGCTTCTTTGTTTGCATCAGAGAGTAATAAGGGTGCTATATAAAATGCTACGCTACAATACACAACAGAGGTATGTAGCTAAAATTCTCAGATGCTTACGTTCTCTGATGTCAAAGCACATTTAAATTGAAAACTTCTAAAATTGGTGTAGTTAATAAAATGTAGTATTAGAATGTGACTGTAGGGCCATTGAATCTGAACCAGCCTTTTCAAACTAAGACAAGGTTTAACAGTTTTAGTTAAATCTATTCATGGCGCTTGGATTCTTTATAATATTATAGTCCAAAAATACATTTGAAAATAAGTTGGACTACAGCAATCGTTCCGAAATGTTTAACCTTCGACCGTTGAATTTTTCAAAATAAAGTGGTGGTAAAATAGCTAATATTCCGCACTAATGCATAGACCAGAAGTTTTTTAAATCATTTGAACAGTTATACCGCAATGAAGAGTTTTCTGCTATGCCTTCAACCCTTCAACACCCAAATATTTGTTGACCGATAATATTATATTATAGTTGAGCAAATCTGCCGTTGTGTACTTTTATTAAAGACTATATAATAAATAAATGGCAAATAGAGTATAACGTTGAAAAGCAAGGGAACTTCTATAAAACCATATGCCCACTTGTTTCTACTAATATAAAATTTTCTGATCCATATAGGCATAAATAAGTACAAATTAGTAGATTGAGACTTGGTGTTGCCATTACTAATAAAAAACTATTTCAAATGAAAAAGCACCCTAATGGGTTATGTGATACATGTGAGGTTACGGAAAGTATAGAACATATTCTATTGGAGTGTAAAAAGGAAAATATTTCAAATATTCTAAAAGATAAATGTAATAGTTATAAATCAGAATTTAATTTAAAATCTCTGCTTGATGTGGGATGTTTGCAGAGTGCAGTATATAATCTTGTTAAAATCATTAATAAAGGAAAAATACTATAATTATTGTCATAAATATTAGTATCAGATCAAATCTATTACAAACATATAGTTGAACACATTCCTTATGATTAAAATACCAATAAACACAAAATATGTGTGATTAATGGTCATTTCATTATTTCATTGCATTTTCTAATGATATTACATTGTTTCATAGGAAAATGTTTAATGAAATGTTTAATTAAGTATTCTGTCATGTAAATAATTGTTAACATGCATTCTTGTAAATAGATGTATGTTAAAATAAAATGTGTATATAATACATGTATATATATTACACATCTGTGCTGAATTTCTGTTTGCAAATAGCATTACATGTTATTTTAGAAAACTTAAAGAAGTACTGTTAATAACTTTGTAAACATATTTGAAAAGAGCTAAAATAGCCAAAAAAAGAGCTGATATAGCAAAAAAAGAGCTGATATAGCCAAAAAAGAGCTGAAATAGCCACCAAAAAAAGAAACAAAAGGAGAAAAAAAAAAAGGGAAAAAAAAGATGTTAAAAAAGAATTACAATAAAAAGAGCCAATGGGCCAAACATAACGGAGATACAATACTTTAATATGTATCAAATCAAATAATATGTATCTATCAAATATTGTTAATATTGTTAATAAGATTGAGGAGAAAACAGTTATTAACATTATACGGAAATGAACTTAATCCGTCAGAAACTTTAAATACGTCTACATCTTATCAGAAACGGAATCAAAGCCAAGAAAAGAAAAAGAAAACTGTTGATAGAAATTATATGAAAATGAACTTAAATCGTCAGAAACTTTAAATACGTCAGCATCTTATCAGAAACGGAATCAAAGACGAGAAAGGAGAAAGAACATTTGTGAGAACATTACAAGAAAATGAACGGAAATACATCAACAACTTTAAAGACGTCAACAGCCTTTGTAGCTATAGGATGTCGTTAAATATTGGATTATGTATGTCTGCCGTTGTGTCAATGTACTAATCATCAACATAGGGAAAGTGAGATTGACATCAAAGGCCCTGGTAGCAATAAGAAGTCGTCATATATATAATGCGATGATCTGCTTAGAAACCTTCAAAACGTCTTTCGCCGATGCTATATAAAGAAGCAAGAGCTAAAACTTTGGCATCTGTTATTAATTCATATGATTAAGTGTTGCAAAGTTCCAGTCTCATAATTTTGTCAAGTGCCTGCAAAGATGTTGCAGTTAGTTGTTTATAGTGTTCAACGACATCTTGTGGCTGCCAGGGCTGTTGACGTCACCTTCCACCTGTCACCAGGATTGGGACTGGCACTACTAGAGTACTAGCAGTTGCTTAGTAATCTTATTTTAATAAATAGCTTATGGACGTGATTGTCAGGCAACTGTTTACATGGGTGGTCTGTAACGGGAGTCCGCAAAATACCCATTCTCGTCCCTCCTTTTTTTAATCTCATCTATCTATAAATGTAAGTATAAAGCATCCGTGTGACAAAGGTTTACGAGCTACATGTAGATAGTTTGCCTTTGGTATGATTCAGTCCATCATTTGAACATCTTTGCAACACTGCTGACTCACGTCTCTTCTCTACGGTCCTAGGAAACCCGGGGCATGTACTCCATGGGCTACTCCCCCCAAAAAAGCCGCTCCCCTACACCCTGCGCCCGAGATTACATGACCGATTTATTCCACAAGCAGACAATCTCTCACGCAGATCGTTTATAATAAGACTGTTATACTCTGTATAAATGTATGTACACCAAAGTGCGGATATGCAATTGGTTGAATAAAGAATATACTTACTTACTTACTTACTTACTTACTTACTATTGTGGATTCTGGGGCGTAACGAGTATAGAACGGTTCCAAGGGAGGCATTAGCTGACATAATACACATGCTGGGTTGCTGATGATCGTTGAAAAAGTTTAGAATCTGCTTCCTGGAAAAGTTGCTTGAAACTTTGGTATGATTCCGGAAGGTATCTAGACGGACCAATCGCCGTATGGGAGCCTGCAGACGCGTGCGTCCCCGTTCTCCCCACGAAGCCCCAAAACGCCAGGACCGCGTATAGAGCATCCGCGACACTGTGGTTGCATTTGTTACATCACTCAGAGTTTGGCCCTATCTAACTACGTTAGTCTGTATTGCTGACAGGCTACCGTCTGTTTTCAGACACTACTATTAGCAGTGCGGTGCAGCCAGACAGTTTATGTATAGTAATGTTGACGTGTCTGCATGGTAGAGCTATTTTAGATCAGAGCTGTTTTGATTTTCATAAATTTTATGTACTAATGTTCACGGCATAAAAAGTTAAGACCGAATTGGATTCGATTGTCGGGTGAATGCTATTTGAAGAATATCATAACCAGTTCTTTCAGGTGTCTAAGCCGAAAATGAATAAATGAGAATACATTCCATTTGGGATCAAATTTTTTAAAGACTTACACTAGATTTCAATTAGTTTTTATTTTTAAATCATATAAGATCATTGAATTACTATCGTCGTATTTGCGCCTCAGCCGAACGATATTTCAATCCCGAGGCCACGCGTTTGAGGAGTTTCAACAGAGGGAGCCAAAAACGTGTTAACTCCTGGCTTCTGAATAAATTGAAAGAATCAAGCGGAGTTTATTTAAAAAAGTACAGAATCATGCTTCCGTTGGGATTGTAGGTTTGATTTTATATAGCGCATTAGTGAGGTCAATTAAGTCTCTATATAAATGGTCGGACAGACTATGCGCACAGTAGAGGATTTTTTAGGGAAAGATGTACGTTAGGAGCAATGATATTCACTGGATTGCTGTAATACTTTCTGAATTTGTATTCCTGATCTACAATGATGATCGGTGATCACGGTTACATATATTTAAGCATGAGCTACCGTTTTGTCAATAACACTGCCTCACTCATCAACATAGAGAAAATGAGATCGACATCACCGACCCTGGTAGCCATAAGATGTCTTAAACACCTTCAGAACGTTGTTCACCGATGATGTATGTATGTATGTATGTATATGGCCATTTATATAGCGCCCTACAAGAAACTCACGAAGGCGCTAAACGTGACTACCCAACAGATCTAAACAGATGCGACTTAAGAAGTTTCGAAAATGTTTCCTGAGCTGCCTGCGGTGCAATGTTACGAATTGTTAATGGAAGGCTGTTCCAGTGCGAAGGTCCAATAGATGAAAAGGCACGGTGCGTCCGCATCGATGTACGGGAGCGTGGGACCATCAAGTCCCCACGAGCTGCAGAACGTAAGGATCGACGACCTGGCTGGCTGGAGACTGGAACACAGAGCTCCCTGATGTACTCTGGGGCTGCACCGATCATTGATGTTCGTCCCATGAGGATGATCTTGAAAGTTATCCTGTCCTCAACCGGGAGCCAGTGCAACGTGTCTCGCATATATATCGAAATATGCGAGAATTTAGGCAGCTTTGCGACGACTCTGGCGGCGCAGTTGAGAACGGATTGAAGCTGTCGTATCCGGAACTTTGGCAAACCCGCAAGGACCCCGTTGCAGAAGTCCAGGCGCGTCAGCACAAAGGAGTGAACAAGAGTCATAGCGGCGTCAAATGATAGATTTCGCCGAATGACTCTAATCTGGCGTAGCTGATAAAAGCAAGACCTGCAGAGGGAGTTGACATGTTGCTCCATAGACAAGTCTTCGTCCAGAAGCACTCCGAGGTCCCGGACAACGCGTTGTACTTTCCAGTTAGGAAATGCCGCTTCAATCGCCTCACTGTCAATCCTTGAACGTGCCTGTCCCGTGCCCAGCCAAATGAATTCAGTTTTGTCCGGGTTCAGCCTCAACCGGTTGGAAGACATCCAGGTCTGCACTTCCTCGACAATTGCCTGGATTTTTGACACACACGCCAGTGCATCAGATGGGTGGCATGTCGAGTACAGTTGGGCGTCATCGGCATATTGGTGAACTCGGGCTCCAAGAGCACAGATGATCTTTGTCAAATCAGCTGTATATAGCACGTATAGCAGTGGCCCAAGGACTGAACCCTGCGGGACGCCGAATGTTACAGGCGCCCATGCCGAATTGTCCGAGCCAATGGCCACCATCATTTGACGTCCACTCAGGAAAGAGCTGATCCATTGAAACGCCTCTCCGACAACTCCAAACGAGATGCGTAGTCTGGTCAACAGGATACTGTGATCTACAGTGTCGAACGCTGCGCTCACATACAGGAGTGCGAGCAGCGTGACATGTCCAGCATCGATGGCATCGCATACATCAGATATGAGTCTCAGAAGCACGGTTTCTGTCGAATGGCCTTTCCTGAATCCAGATTGTAGCTTGCGGAATCTACAACTGCATCTAAGATGTGTCACATTTAGAAAACTGTTTTCCAGTTGTATTATTATGGTATCTAATTGAGCATGCGCTGCCGCTTTGGCGTATCATCTTTTTTGAGCCACTGTATGTAAGAGTAAGGGTTAGATCACCGTCAACGGAATCTACAACTGCATCTAAGATGTGTCACATTTAGAAAACTGTTTTCCAGTTGTATTATTATGGTTAACCTGCAAAAAGCAGACTCAACACTCTCCCTGCTAGAAACGCAATAGAAGCGCTATATAAATCCTGTATCACTTTCAGTAATGTAGCTACATGTAGACAACTCAAAGACACTATGTTGTCTGTTGCTTAGGCATATTGTTCCAGGCTCATAATTTTGTCGTCTTGCTGCAAAAGACCACATAATATTCACTTGCAGGTTATAGTTTCAAGTGTTTAAGGACATAT
>JACEVL010000116.1:673179-748179 GCA_020284085.1 Aporrectodea caliginosa | reverse complement strand
CAATGCCTCTATTACCGAGTCAAAACAGTAATTTGGTTTGATCATAATATTATTCTACCTTCCAAATTGTATCTGTAAAACATTTAAGGCGTTAAACACGGACTGACCTGGTTTGTAGCTACTCATTAGTTAGTACCATAGACCTCTTAAATTCCAGGACTGTAGGCGCTCAACCTCTGGACTTGGAACTTGGACCTTTGTCAATTAACTCTTTTAATCGCAAAAATTAAGAAAAGTCCGATTTCGATTAGCAGTGACCGTTTTAAGAATTGCAATGACCCTATAAACATACGTAGAAGTTGAAACACATATCCTCAGTTTCGTTCTCCTGCAATATATAGTGTTGGGAGAACCGTTTAAAAAGGTGTCTAGTGAGTGCGTAACAATATCCAACTATGCCACTGCTCATGCTCAGGCAGGCCAGTCCTTAGCCTGGATAAAGGAAGAGGGCGACCCCAAAAGGCTTTGGTATGGAACAGTGTCGTTAAACTTAGCGACTGCGAGGCAGCAAGACCATGGAGCGCCATTTGTTAATGTATTGGGTCCATAGTATATTGGTAACATCACTGGCGTGAAGAGCAGAAGGATCGCTTCCCGTATCCTCCCAAAGGTCCACTCAGCCTATCATTTGCGAGATGGCGCATTGTTAAATGAGATGTAGGACGTGATGGGCGCCTTGCATGGCTGCCGAATACAGTTAAATTCGAGTCCTGTAATAACTTGTGATCATCCGTTCATACTCTTGTAATCATCTTGCCTAATTGTCAGCTTGAATTAATAAAGAATAGTATTAATATTGACGCGTTATGTACTGAGAAAGTTTGCAAAGATTCCAGTAGCATTTTAAAGTAGATCGATTAGCTATAGGCCTATTCCAGCGTCTTTTGCGTCGCCTTTTTGCTTCTTAGTCATCGCAGGAGCAAGTACATAAAATATTATGGCGAACTAGACACTTTGAACTAGTCCAGAATGTTCAAGCAATTTTTGAATACAAATGCAGGAAATTCTTTCTGTAAGGCCGCTGAAGATTTGAACCAGTCTATATAAAATAATCATTCTTCATTACGATGAAAATATGGAAAACGATGATCATTTAATTTAAACCAGCTCTCTGTTGCTCAACTGAGTTATCCATTCTGACCTAATCGACGCGATTCACATTATACTTTTCCTATGATCTTAAACATTTTCCTGGTCGAGAAAGTTTCACTCAAAATGCAAACCAGTTTCATCAAAATTAAGACTTTTGAATCTAAGCTTAAGTAATAATTTGAATCGATTTAATTATTATGCTTTATTGCTCATCATTTGGTTTAGAAATAAACTGATTCATTTTAAAGGATCAAGTTAAATTTTTTCGCTTCAAATGTTGAAAATATTTCCGCAAGGATGTGAAGACCGTACGACACCCATTTTACTCATTTAACCGTATTATATTTGTCTCGTAAGACATGTTGGTAATGTGTTTATCGATCAAAAAGTCTGCACTAGTTTCAAGCGCTTTAACACAATTAAAATCCTCGGGATCATGTCACACCGACCCTCCGTGAACTACACTGGCTTCCCATACAAGCTCGCATCAATTTCAAAATCTGTCTTCTAATGTACAGAATCTACACAAGCTGTTCTCCTGCATACCTTTCTTCACTTGTTACACCCTGTTCCTCTCTCCAATCCAGACGAGGGCTACGTTCATCGTCTCAAGGTGATTTTGTTGTGACACGATCACTCAAAAAACTTGGTAACAGGGCATTTGCATTAGCCGGCCCGGCTGAATGGAACAAACTCCCTGTCTTTATCCGCAGATCCTCAACTTTATCGATTTTCAAAACTAACCTTAAAACACATCTGTTTAAGATTTACTATGATTGATTTTTCTGTTACGCGCTTTTGTGCAAGATTCCAATTTTGTTTAGGCGCGTTATAAATAACAGTCTAATAATAATAATAATAATAATTAGCCTATTCATCTATGTGAACCAATTTACTATTAAACATGCTTCTTTGCTTGCATCAGAGAGTAATAAGGGTGCTATATAAAATGCTACGCTACAATACACAACAGAGGTATGTAGCTAAAATTCTCAGGTGCTTACGTTCTCTTATGTCAAAGCACATTTATATTAAAAACTTCTAAAATTGGTGTAGTTAATAAAATGTAGTATTAGAATGTGACTGTAAGGCCATTGAATCTGAACCAGCCTTTTCAAACTACGAAAAGGTTTAACAGTTTTAGTCAAATCTATTCATGGCGCTTGGATTCTTTATAATATTATAGTCCAAAAATACCTTTGAAATAAGTTGGACTACAGCAATAATTCCGAAATGTTTAACCGTTGAATTTTTCAAAATAAAGTGGTGGTAAAATAGCTAATATTCCGCACTAATGTATAGACAAGAAATTTTAAAAAATCATTTGAACAGTTATACGGCAACGAAGAGTTTTCTGCCATGCCTTTAGCCCTTCAACACCCAGATATTTGTTGACCGATAATATTATATTATAGTTGAGCAAGATCTGCCGTTTTGTCAATGTACTACTCATCAACATAGAGAAAGTGAGATTGACATCAAAGGGCCTGGTAGCAATAAGAAGTCGTTATATAATGCGATGATCTGCTTAGAAACCTCAAAACGTCTTTCGCCGATGCTATATAAAGAAGCAAGAGCTAAAACTTTGGCATCTGTACAGTTACTAAATGAAATGCTTAAGACAGATTCTGAGAGTATCATGGATAGAAAAAAGAACAAATGAGTGGGTGTTAGAGAAAACAGGAACGGAAAGAAGCCTACTTGATCAGATTAAAAGAAGGAAACTTACATACTTTGGACATTTGATGAGGAAACAGGGAAACTGCCTGGAAAAGGAGATCATACAGGGAACTGTACCAGGAGCAAGGACGCGGGGAAGACCGAGAATGGGGTGGCTTAACAACATAGCACGTGGATGAATATGCCTTTTCATCGATTGTTGACAGAGACGGAAGATAGAAAAAAGGTGGAGAAGACTTGTCCATGGAGCGACCAACCCTCGGATCGAGGATGGTTGAAGACAAGACAAGACAAGACAGTTGTTAATTCATATGATTCAATGTTGCAAAGTTCCAGTCTCATAATTTTGTCAAGTGGCTGCAAAGATGTTGCAGTCAGCAGTTTCCAGTGTTTAACGACATCTTAGGGCTGCCAGGGCTGTTGACCTCACCTTTCACCTATCACCAGGCTTGTGACTGGCACTACTAGAGTACTAGCAGTAGCATAGTAATCTTATTTTAAAAAATAGCTTCTGTACGTGATTGTCAGGCAACTGTTTATAGGAGTGATCTGTAAAGGGAGTCCGCAAAATACCCATTCTCGTCCCTCCTCTTTAACCTTTATTTTCCCGCTATGCCTTCTAGGTGAAATTTTGAGATGACTCTTAGATATGTGTTGTAATTTGATGGTATTAAAACAGAAATGATAAGCTTTTAGTGATATTTCACATTTAAGGTCTTTTTTTGGGATGTTCCAAAAATGGAACGTTGGGTCATTCCCACTAGCATTTTTTTTATAATGGCAGCAGAGCAAGATTCAATGACACAATATTGGCTCATGCACAATTTGTTCAAAACCAGTTTATTTTAAGGTATGAAAACTTTCAAAACAGTTCACTCAAAGTATTTTGAGGCACCAGGCACATTCTTTGGTAGTTTTTTCTTCAAAACATGAAAAAACGATCCTGACTTATAAAAGGAATGTATCCCATAATGTGTCATGACAACCTCTGACGTGCCTGAGCACTTTTTTTACAGGATTTACAGTATTGATACAACTGGAGCATGCTACTACATTGCTATTTGACCACCTAACAACAACAATTTTGGCATGATATGTGTATTCAAATGTATCTTTTTCTTGTTTTGCAAACATTTTCTTGTCATTCAGAGGTGCTGTTCCGGTTCGACCATCACGGACGTCATGTCCGTGATGGTCGAACTGGAATAGCACCTCTGAATGACTGCTGCCCACACCTCAGCTTAGACAGAAGACTGTAACTAGTAAAAAGATTGGCAAAGTATAGCATGTGATATGGTTTTCTGTGATGAGTTAGGCAAAAGTCATGGCAACGCGCTCACCAAAAGTGGTTTATGTGGGTCGCCTACTCCTGCAACAATAAATATTATTGTTGCTTGATATGGATGAACATCCTATTCATGAATAAGACATCCAGATCTTATAACTAAATCTGATTGGCTTCTCCCTTTAGACATCTCTAATCCATGATGTCCATAGTTAGGCACCCACAGACTCATAAATGCTAAGTTTGAAATGAACAACTCCAAATTGCAAAGATTTGTGTTACTGATCATATACTGCACACTCTGCTATTATAGAGAGATCTCTTGTCAGCTGCATGCATGGCAGTACATCCTCCTATCATGGATTTAGACATTTCAGTTGCTATTAGACTGCATCAGATACTTGTGTTGCAGTTATTGCGTTATTTTCTAAAACTCCAATTTAAAATATATACTAATTATTACAAAATCAGTGTTAAAACATGGGCATATATAAGGGGTTTTACGGGGTGGGGTCACCCTAAATAAATAGCCGACTTTTTTCTATGCAATTATATGCGAAATACAAAAAACTGAACTTTTTCGACCATTTCCAATGGAAACCCCAGAAAACTTACCCCCCCCCCGAAATTTTTCCTGAATACCCCCTGGTTAAAAATAAATCAAATGAAACATAATATTAAAAACAAATTAATGATACATGCAACAATCCAGCAGTATATACTGGCAAATTATGAACAAGGAGCACAATCACCTCATATTGGAATTATACTAGGCTAATGAGAGTGCACCAACGTTCCAAAAATGGAACATGCTTCAAAACTGGGTTTTTTCTTCTAGAGTTTTGCTTCTTTTTCAGTAATTTTGATTTTTATCACTGACTTTAGATGTCAATCAACAAAATACAACGTGTCTCACCTGTAAAATTATGACACAAATATTTATTTCAACTTCCTAAAAGATTTTTTTCAAAAATCACAAAATTCGTCAAAATTACGCATCTGTAGCACAAAAGTAAATAAAGTAAATCAGAAAATTACCACTGTTTTACATTCTCCATTCTTAGATCTTTCATTTGATGTGCAAATATAATAAATTTACCAAGGCAAAATTATTTTTTTAACATTACAAATTATGTTCCAAAAATGGAACGTTGGTAAAATAAAGGTTAAATTTCAACTATCTATAAATTTAACCCTCGGGCTACCAAGGCTACGTTTTTATGCATAATTTTTTTTAAGGCTAGCATAGCAAGCATAGTATGAATAGAAAGCCCAGACTTCCCTCTAGCCTATCATGCAACCTTTATTCAATGTCGTTTCAAATCTAAACTAATCAGAGCGCTGAACATGGTTGCAAAGGAATTTTGCATTTGGAAATCATGCAGAACTTTAAATGCCTTTTTCTTGGAATCACAATTGAACTACTGAACCAGATCTGTTACTCATAACTTTGGCCAGGAACATGATAGAACAATGTGTGTCCACAGTTTAACGGCAGCTTATGACAACATAGGCCGTTGCCGCCGACAAAGATTAGTTTAAATTCCTCTGCCTCTGAGTGTTGCTTTCAATGCTAACGAAGACTTACCATTTTGTTCACGTCAGAGGCCAATGGACGTACGTCTTTGGCTCCTCTGCCAAAGTTCCATAGGAATTACATGGAATCTACACGGGCCAATTTATACGGGTACACTAGAGGAATATGAGTCCTATAAATTATGTTTCCATACCCGTAGCCCCTCTGGGTCGACTCAGCCTTCCACTAACTAGGGGCAGCTGTAAAATGTATGGGCGCCTTGACATTGCGGTTTACTCCATTTCTACCCAGATCCATTTCCATGTAATGTAATATAATGTAATGTAATGTAATGCCCCAGAACACCGTCATCGGTCGAGATTTCTTTTTTGTTTGCATTGAAAAAGAAAATCGATGGTCAAGACTATAACGAGTCTCTATTGAAGTGGCGCTAAATAAATTTCCAATTACCATAAAAATTCTTACCTTACCAGTTGCAAGTCTTTCCCTTGCCATACTGTTTACTTCACCATACTGTTTCCTTTGCCATACTGTTTCCTTTGCCATACTGTTTACTTCGCAATACTGTTTCTGTTGTCATAGTGTTTCCTTTGCCATACTGTTTCCTTTGCCATACTGTTTACTTCGCCATACTGTTTCCTTTGCCATACTGTTTCCTTTGCCATACTGTTTACTTCGCAATACTGTTTCTGTTGTCATAGTGTTCTGCTTCGTGCGTCTAAGCACCTAAGTTGAGTCGATCTTATATAGCACTTTTTCAGGTAACAATGTACTCAAAACTGACATAAAGGCGTAACGTAAAGTCATCCTACACTTAGCTTTATAAATGCATAAATAGTAATGTGCTGCTTTGCGCATCTAATATTCGTGAGGCACGGTGGCCGATTGGTTAGAGCGCTCGACCTGTAACGCGGAGAGTATGGGTTCGAGCCTCGTCCGGGGCGGTTAATGTGTAGAGACCTTGAGCAAGTCCTTCACTCAAAATTGCTCTGCAATATAAATGTATCTGCGACGTGTGTGCACTTCTGAACTTTGTAAGGAGGACAATATCAAATTACAGTTGTATTGTATTGTATTGTAGGCCTATTCATTCTCTCCCGCCTTTATCCATTAAAAGATCTTGACCTGATTACGGCTTGGGTTTGTTGCACCATCGAGTGATGTCTTAACCTTTGTCACAACTCCAGACATTTCTTTTTCTACAATCATTTGACTACCATTGACTTTTTGAACTCGTGCACAGCGCCCTTTTTCGGCCTCGGCTGAACTACGGCGCTATAAAAATCATCTTATTATTAGATCCCTCAAGGATGCAAACATTAAGACTTGAGAGAGTGGCTCTGACACAGATGCAAGTCTTCTGAGCCACTATAAATCTTGTTATGTTATGTTATGTTATTATTATTATTATTATTATTATTATTATTATTATTATTATTATTATTATTATTATTATTATTATTATTATTATTATTATTATTATTATTATTATTATTATTATTATTATTATTATTATTATTATTATTATTATTATTATTATTATTATTATTATTATTATTATTATTATTATTATTATTATTATTATTATTATTATTATTATTATTATTATTATTATTATTATTATTATTATTATTATTATTATTATTATTATTATTATTATTATTATTATTATTATTATTATTATTATTATTATTATTATTATTATTATTATTATTATTATTATTATTATTATTATTATTATTATTATTATTATTATTATTTTGGCAGTTATCACCGTTCGTATTGCAATGACGTGACCAGGATTTGAATACAGTGATTGGGCGAAATTCAAATACATAATGCTTTTGGAATGCATAATAATGGTGTTTAACCATTTTATTATTTACTGTTGTTATTGATATTATTGTTTTTTCCCCTGAGGTACTACATGATCCCTCAGGGACTTAAACATTAATTATTATTATTATTATTATTATTATTATTATTATTATTATTATTATTATTATTATTATTATTATTATTATTATTATTATTATTATTATTATTATTATTATTATTATTATTATTATTATTATTATTATTATTATTATTATTATTATTATTATTATTATTATTATTATTATTATTATTATTATTATTATTATTATTATTATTGTTGTTGTCGTCGTCGTCGTCGTCGTCGTCGTCGTCGTCGTCGTCATCATCATCATCATCATCATCATCATCATCTTCATCATCATTATCTTCAACTAACACCAGCAAGTTACTCATTACTGTTAATATGTTCTTGTCGCTCCAGATTTACAATGACACAACAATGCCTGCCCTAAAATTTTCAACTTCGACTAAACAACCTGTGCAAAGTCTTTCTCGTGTAAGCATGATCTAGCAAGTAACTAAACCCTAAGATGGCGATAATGATCAATTAAATTTTAATTATAAAGCAAATTAATATATGTTTAAAATTAGAAACCCTTGTCACTTATCCAATTTAATAAGTGAAAACATAAGTGGAGACAACGTCGATAGTCTTTGAAAAAGTCGCTATACAATTACCCATGTAACAGGTAAACATACAAAGGTAAGGATAGGACAAAGGTAATGGTAGGACAAAGGTAGAGATAAGACAAATAAAATAATACTAATAATACTAATAATAATCTTCTTTAATTAATTCAAACTGACATGAACGCAGTATGATTACAATTCCTAGCATGAACGGATGATCACAAGTTATTACGGGAGTCGAAATCAACTGTTTGGCAGCCATGCAAGGCGCCCATCACATCCTACTGCTCATTTTACCAACGCCATCTGGCGAATGAAAGGCTGAGTTAACCTTTGCAAGGGTAGCGCGAATTGATCCCGCGTATGCTCTGATTTTTTACTCCTCGTGCCAGAGTGTTACCATTGCCCTAAATTCCCTCCCCAGGTAACACAGAAGTAATACCAAGGTAATGGTAATACAAAGGTTTGGGTAAAACTAAGGTAAAGGTAAGACAAAGTTAAAGATAGCACAAAGGTAAATATACCACGAGAGGTTGAAAGATCTTCCTTCGAGGCGCAAACATGACCTCTGCAGCATCCAAACAAGGAATCATCGCTGGATGGCGGCCTGAGTTTGCACACAGACAGACACTGATGACACACGGCTAGAGCTCAAACCTTGCTTACGCATAATTTATAGAACAATTAAAAGTACTTAGTACATCTGTATTGCAACATAATGCAATGGAGAATCCCAATTGCTTCCATGGCACTGTTTTGATTGCTCCCCGTGTATGTCGTTGGGCCAGAACTCCGCGGACGAGTGTAGATCTAGTCATGATAGAGCGCCAACATGGACAAGAAATACACCCATCCGCCGATAATCTACCTCATGCAAAACCGCCAACATACTCCGAAGCATACATTACGAATATCCACCGTGGAGGCTTTTTGGCGAGAATGAACGAAGCATACGTAGCGATACCCACCGTGAAAACGTTTGACTAGTTTGGCCATTCGCATTAGCTATATGCTTCTAATAAGTCTTGTGTGTTAGGTAATGGCGCTATAGAAGTCGTTAGAATATATTAGAATAGATTTAAGTCATTTGATCGACTTCCTGGTATGGAAAATTATTCTTTGTTAGCATACGTATTTGTAAACAGATCCGTATTTAATGGACGTAACCGCCGGTATAAGGTTTCAAATAGCAGTATACAAATTGCAGATACAGAAATGCAGCATAATTATATAATATACACGCCTACCAAAACCAAGCAAGGTTTTTACCTGAGCAGACTACAGGCACAAAGTCTGTTGAAATCGATCTTACCTTACACAGCAATCAATAATCATCTGTAGGCCTACTGTATATGAAATAATTTATAAACTACAGAAAGTATTAGTTTTTCCAAAGTTTAACGACATCTCGTGACTAAAATGGCCGTTGACTTATTCAAAGATAATAATTGTATTTCAGTTAATTTTATTAGAGTTTCTTCCATCGATTTTCAGTTATTCTCTCGTCGGTTCTTTGGTTTCTGGGGACTTTTCTAAGATGTCCCAATACGACAGTTGAAGCTTATATATTGTCAGAAAACAGCTTGTTAAAGGTGTCTAATTCGAGGGTCTTAGCATTTAACGAGATCTTTTGAACACGTGAGCCGCCACTAGTAACTGTGAAGTTCTAGCTACATTTAGTTTTAGGATTTCTAAAATTTTAGGAAATGTCATGCAATGGCTTACATTTCTCTCTACTGGCATCTATTATAATACGACTACATTATAATTATGAAAAGTTTCCCATAGATATAATAAATCTATAAAATTATCCCATACCCTTTTATAAAACACTGGGAGTCCCTGATTTCATCCTTGCATGGTCTTGAGGCATGGGGCCCACAGATGAATTGAAGGTCCTTGAACCTCGAAGGAATTTTTTTTCTGTTTGCTTCCCGGCTCATGCCCGTATACGTACCAAATGCTATGGACTGGTAGCGGAGATTATGTGTGCATGTATTATTTCTCAGGATTGTTGCCACCTAGTGCAGGAACTTTTGTTACATTGTCGCGTGGATCCAGAGTTTAACGTCGACAAATAATAATTTTTAAAAATATTTCACTTGTCCTTTGACAAAAATCAGCACATGTTCTACCTTGCCGCAAGGGTAGAAATTAATTAGCATCGCCCCATTGTTTATTTATTATTCCAAAGTTTAACCTCTTATTGTAACATCAAAAGCCGTTGACAATAATATTCATAGATATGATGCACAGAGCATTAAATCTCATTGTTGTATTGTGTGTGTGTCCACAGTTTAACGGCAGCTTATGACAACATAGGCCGTTGCCGCCGACAAAGATTGGTTTTGGCATATTACAGCTCTATACATACATTGTTGTATTCTTCTTTTCCTGAGTTTAACGACGTCTTATGATATCAATGATCGTTGATGTTGTAGTGTTAATTTTTACCCTTTTCAAGAAATTTCAAGACTTTAAAAGAGGTGTGCGTTCAAGTCACAAAAATGTGAGTAAATACTGACGAATGAAAAAATTAAACCTAACTCCGAAGACTCCGCGCTTACCAGGACATGCTCGGCATTTTCTCAACAGTACTGCCACAAACACTCAGACACGCGTCGATTCCCTAAATATCAGAACAAACCACAAACCCCAACAAAATCTGCCGAAGTAAGTAAGCGTTTGACAGCCAGCACAGCTATGGTGTCGTCAAAGGTAAACACAAAATGGACGTAGGTGCCTACGATCTATCGTTAAATGCAGGGTCTCCACCGAGATTCCTTTCTTGTTGCTATAATAGGCTGCTTGACTGCTCAGCTACATGGAGTTCTGTATGACGGTAATTACACTCGAGGTGTACCAACCACGTGGTCGTTGAACTTGCTTTCTAATAGACTACAGGTAGTTCCTATTGTCGACCTAATCTTATAATCGTTCTTCTTCGATCTAATAACTCGTGATTATACCTGGTTTTTGTCTATTGACAAGCAGTGAGTTACATTGAAACATTGAAACATGACGGTACACATTTCATGATTATTATTATTTTAATTTTTTTTGCCCCGAGGTATACAGGATCCCTCATGGACTTCAACATTATCTATAATTGTAGAAAATTGTCTGGAAAGGCGCTACTCAAAGGCCCTATCCCTACTTATTATTATTATTATTATTATTATTATTATTATTATTATTATTATTATTATTATTATTATTATTATTATTATTATTATTATTATTATTATTATTATTATTATTATTATTATTAAAGTAGTTTTATATAGCGCCCCTTCAAGACAGTCTACTCAGGAGCGTTCATTGAACTCTTGGAAAACTGTTAGGCGTCCACTCATTTTACAGCTGTCCCTAGTGAGTGGAAGGCCGATTCGACCCAGAGGGTCTGCGGGCATCGAACCGCGTCTTTCAAGATCCAGTAATTTGTTGCTTATGCAAGAGTGTTACCATTTAACTATTTAGCGTTCTCCTATACTCCTCCTCTGCAGATTAAATTTAAAAGTAGTTAGTAGTTTCCATTAATGTATAAAACTTATTTTCAAAGGAAGCAAGAAAGTTTGTAAAGTTTTCAACGTGTGCGATTTTCTGGAAAGACCTGTACCACCCAATAAACAGCTGATTATATAGTGCAAACCGTCAATGTTTTAAAGGTGTCTAATATGAGCATCGCCGTAATTATGGCTGCCTGAGCCGTGGACGTCGTCCTAATTTACTTATCACTGTATTTAATGATTATCGGCTATTAGGCAGGTAGGTATAGTCTCTGTTTAATGGCGTTTTGTCATAACGAAGATGATAAGCGGCGCCCTCCTTCATTATACAGGTTTGGACTGGCAGCACCTGGAAACGGCAATGGTAGAGTTTGGAGATTGTTTGGTTGGTTAGTTGCTCTTTACCAATGATGATTAGCGACGCCCGTCACCTTTACCCAGGCATGGGTCTGGCACTTCTAGAGCAAGAGCTGTGGCGGATTTTATTGCTTAGTAGTATTTCATTGTTTGACGACACCCCATCGCTATGGACGCAATTGGATAATTTAACGCTAACTCTTAAAGTTTATATAATCAGTTGAAACGGTTTTTGAGGTGTCTAGTGTGAGTATCGTATTTTTCGGTGTGTAACGACAACTTTTGTCCGGGTAGTTGGTCAAACTGATCTTACCAAACTATAGACTCTCAAGTGGTTGTGCTGTGATGCTAAGGCGTTTAAACTCTACGACCCGGATTCGAATCCACAAGCTACTATGTAGAAATCCATGTCACGTGTCATAGTTTGGCCCAAGCAAGAGGTCCATTCTGAAGACGTTTCCTCAGCACAAAAGAATACCTAAGCGGCAGAAAGCGAATCGGCGCCTACTCCATTCAAAGAGACCATACAAAGCCATCGAAGCGAGCCCTTGATACGCTTGGCTATCCATCCGGAATGCCAAGCCATGCGCAGGGCACCCTCAGAGCAGCTAACAGCACAATAACAGACAACTTACTAGGTCTGAGGCGAGGTACCAAGTACCCCTCTCTCTTTTCACCGCGTTCGCCGAGCCGTTTATAGGGTCGCAGATTAAAGTACAGGCCTACCTGGTCTGATATAGGTTTAAAGTCAAAACCAGGTGTTTCGTTAAGATGCATGTCACGTATACATGTATGAATTCATGTATGTAATTCAGTGTGTGCGTGTATGCATGAGTGTGCGTATGTATGTATATAAGTATACATGTATGTATGTATGTATGTATGTATGTATGTATGTATGTATGTATGTATGTATGTATGTATGTATGATTGTATGTATGTATGTATGTATGTATGTATGTATGTATGATTGTATGTATGTATGTATGTATGTATGCATGCGCAACATGTATGCATTGATGCATGTATGCATGCATGACTGTATTTGTGCTTTGATGTATGTACATGTGCACATGCACATGTACATACATACATCATACATACATACTACATGCAAGTACAATTGTACATACATGTACGCAAATGATGAATACGAGTATGATGCATAATTATATTCACGTGTTTACGTGTGTGTGTGCGCGCGCGTGTGTGTGTGTGTGTGTGTGTGCACGCGGAAACAGTGTTCACAAAGTTTATATATATATATATATATATATATATATATATATATATATATATATATATATATAAAATATTAAATGCCTAAGAGCGATTTTAGATCCTGGAATCTGGATTGACACCCTACTCTCCAACAATGTCAACTAAAGCCTGTTCGTATTTCAGGCATCTATATAATCCAGTGAAACCATTTAAAAGGTGTCTAAACGCGATCAATATGTAACTGGTAGCAACGAACAACATTTAATAAAGTTGTCCAACATGCATCTAAATATTATCGAATAATGACATTTAAAAGGTGTCTAATATTATTAAGCGTAGTTTCGTAAACACCGCTGTCATAACGCTGATGATTATAGCGTAGCTCTCCTGCCTTCTCCGGCCTGGGGCCACGTACGTGCCGAAGCCTTTTATTATAAACTACAGAAGATAGCCTTTCAGCATAGTTCTCTGGCTATATAATTATAGCCAACCATTATGAGACGTTCGTTTGAAACCTGCTGTAAGTTCATATGAAAACAAACGCTGCCTCTACCGCCACCTATCCAAACTTTACGAACCTCACTATTCATGATCAAAGATACTTTAGGGCAGAAAGCCAAGTGAATGGTATAGGCAGATATGCGTGACTGGAGTAAGAGGGGTTGGAAGGAGGTAAAGACCAGGGAGGAAATGGGGCACAGATCACAGGCGGAAGAATAACAATGGACGATGAACGATAGAGGACCCTTTAATCTTGGGTATAGTAAATGACAGGTGAGTCCAGGTAGGCAACCCCATCTCCTTTGATGGAGCTCCTAGGGGGAGTGGCCCTGCTGGGTTTGAACGAACCTTCAGCTGCGGCACCACACCGATAATATGCGATGCCCAGAAGGCTTTAACAGATAACATGTAACTTAGGCATTTAACTTCTGCCGTTTGCGGTAGTGCTGGTCTCAAGCATGGGAAAAGAAGGAGGGTGACGATGTTTAGAATCGAAGAGAGATAAGGGACAGAGTTGGAATCAGGGTTGTATTTGTGGAATAAGAGTGGTTTTAAAATGAAAGATCTGTGCACAGAGGCCAGAGGGCACGAGGGAATAACCCTTCTCCATTTCTCTGCCTCTGTAAGTCCTTTCTCTGGTTTCTAGCTCTATGTCTTTACTCTCCACGTTTGAAGAAGCGATTCCAGTAACTAGGTTTAATTGTGGTACGTTTTCATTTCCAATTTTAGTGGCCAACAACCGACCTAAACTCGTGGAACAGCTTCTTGGCATGCTCCCGTCCTCGAATCGAACAGGGATATCCATAACGAGATACTCGTGTAAATGTATGAATATGTATGTATATGTATGTATTTATGTATGTATGATGTATGTATTTATGTATGTATGTATGCATGCATGCATAAGTTTGCGTGTATGTATGTATGTAAGTATATATGTATATATATATTATGTACATGTATGTGTGTATGGATGTATGTGTATGTATAAATTTATGTATGTATGCATGCATGCATGCATGTATGTATGAATGAGTACGCCTAACATAGCGCATTAAAGTCCCTCACTAAAGTACTGTACAACTAATCAACTCCTACCTGCAGACACCTGGAGATACCTTTCAACAGGTATCTTCAGTTCAGGTAAAGAAAACATGGACTTCGTTTAACTGTCAGTTCATACATTCTATTCAATTAAGATTTATGCTGTAGTGACTCATAGCATGTTGCCTGACTTAGGCTCATCTCAGGCCCTCTGGCTTTAACAAAAGATACTCGCTTCTTCACAGATGACTTGTCAAGCGTTCAACATATTGTAAGAGCGGCCGATCACCGTCACGCGGTGAGGCGCGTCGTCTATTAATTGCGCACTATTAATCTTGTTTGTGTGTATCTGTAGAATATGTCGTATTTTGATGCATTAAATAATGGAAATTATTTTCTTGTCGGTCTGGTTGTCTCGTTGGGAAATGCTTGCGTGTGCTTTATGATGAAAACATCTTTACTGCATGCAGTTCAAAGGTTAACATGATTCACAATGAACACCCATGTACATAGCAGACAGACAAGAAGACAGAAAGACAGACAAACAGACAAACAGTCAGAGGGAGAGATAGAGGTACAGAGTGACAGACAGACAGAGGGGCAGGCAGAGGAAAGAGACAGACAGAAGTACATAAGTACGCACCATACAAATCCATGGAACAAGTAAGTAAGTAAGCAAAGTTTTAACCACTGATGCCGAGCGTAATTAGCGCCTCTAAGTGAGCTTCGTGAAGGGGCGCTATATAAATTCTTGAAATGAACTAATGAGTTAATGACACCACTCATAACAATGTTTCTTAGACTCATAATAATGAAAAAATATATTAATTTTGTGGAGCTGTGTGTTCAACAGTTGGTTCCTAAAGGCTAGTAACGGGCAAACACCGATTCAATACAAAGCCGATACCGTGCGGGTCACGCTTCAGTGAATCCGTCTTCCATGGCTGAGCTTCTGGTAAACATCTCAATGTATGCAACAGAGCTTGATATTGTGGACTTGATTTGTTTCCTTAGTTATTTTAGGTCAACATCGAATATTTTACTTTATTCTTTAGTTTATCATGACAGATGGGTGTGTTGATACTTGATAGTCCAGTGATTAGCGTGGTGGACTGACAACTGAGAGGTCGAAGGTTTGAATCTCGCTACAGCAAAATTTGTTTTGAGAGATTCTGTTACACTCGCCAGGTGGCTAACCGCTTTGAACTCACCATGTTTTCAATTCTATTCACCAGGAGGCGATACTTAACCCTACCGCCCAAAGCTGATTGTTATAATTAAGTTACAATATACATCCAAAACAAAACAATTGATGAAAACTGCAATTTCATAATGCCCTTCTTAGATAGTTCGCAAGTACACTCGGAAACCGGGTTAGTTTCTGTTTAACGACATTGCAAAGATGATTAGCGTTGCCCTCCTCCTTTCTCCGGCTTGGGACTGGCACTACCACAATAGGGCAATGCCGGAGTTTACTGAAGCCGGGAAAACAGTTGGAACCGTAAACTGAGTGCAAGACGTGAGTTTTCAGTTTAGAGCGAAAGACAATCAGGCGAAATGCATAGACATTAGACACTGCATATATTTAATGAGAGTTAGTGTCACGCAATCGAGGGCATTTCGCATGGCAATTAACCTAATTTTCGCCAAGAAATCACAGGCTAAGTTCCTTACTCGACAAGTCTCTATTACTCTATTATTTAATGACTTATTATCATATGACTGTCATTGGTTTATGAACTTATGCATGACGCCTTTTCTTTCGACCTAGATAGATATTCGTTTTATTATCTGACAGGTTGACAGACCGCAACCAGTTACAATAGAAATATGTTAAGAAATCAAATTCAAACAACAACAAAAATCAGACAGGTGTGCAGTCAGGTGAGACCTAGGGAAGCGTTTGTAAAGTACTCGAGGGATAAAGTTCTTCACGTCCTTAGCAGGCAGTTCAAAGTTATGACGTCTTGGGCGGAGGTTGTATCGTCGTTGTACGATTGGTGGAAATAGCCCTCGCAAGACATGGCAGTCATTCCTAATAACTGCCTGGAGCAGCCGCTCCTCAGCGGCACCCACCATCTCCTCCACGCCCGGCGATCGCAGTGGGAGGAAACCCATCCTCTGCATCCTCTGCACCAGACGCTCAAGTCTGGAACGGTCCTCAGCGCTGGCGTAGCCCCACCAAGCAGGTGCGGCATAGAGGAGACGGGCCACAGTGGTGGCCCTGGCCACCTCGTGTAGACCAGTTTGGGACAGGCCATGCGTCCTCAAGACCCTCAACGCGTGAAGCGAGCCTGAACACGCACTGAGAATGTCACAAACGTGGTTGGTTGCTTTCAGATCGCTGCGGATGGTGACTCCGAGAATTACCATTGAGGTTACTCGCTCCATGCCGATCAGAGGTGGTGGAAGCATCTCCTTAGCGCCTCGACGGGTGATCAACATCTCTCGAGACTTGCTAGAGTTTAGCCGCAGATTGTTTAGGGCAGCCCACCTCGCGACATTGTCAAGTTCCTCCCGTACTGTCTCCCTCATCGAGGCGCCAACGATCAGGTAGGTGTCATCCGCGTATTTTGCGAGCTTGTTCTGAGCGTGGACTGGCTGGAGATCGGAGGCACCGACAACATAGGAGGCAGGGTCCACTCCGGAACCCTGCACTACGCTGGCGTTGATGGGAGCCTCAGCTGACAGCAGCCCCATGAATCGAGTAGCATGCCTTCGATCTTGAAGGAAGACGACTAGCCAGTTGAAGATGTTGTCTGGCAGATCGAGCTGGGATAGCTTTTGAGCTAAGGTGTAGTGGCGCACAGTGTCGAATGCCTTCGAGAAATCAAGCGAGATGAGAGTGACGTAGGTGTTTGTCGTCAAGAGAGATGTCACGTGGTGGAGGATGGAGATGAGAGCTGCTGTGGTTGATCCCGTCGGTCGGAAGGCGTATTGATCGTGCAGGAGGTGTGATGCTGGGGGCAAGTCGAAGGAGGGGTACACGTAGGTATGGACGAGCTCCCGCTCCACCAACCGGGAGAGGATCGGCACAATGGAGATCGGCCGAAAATCTGCTGGGGCCACCGGTGTGTCGACTTTGGCCACGGGGGTGATGATGGCAGTTTTCCATTGTGTTGGAACGTGGGAGTGAGAAAGCGAGAGGTTGATGGTGTGGGCGAGGGCGGCGGAATACACAGGGGCGGTGAGTCGGAGAAATCAGGCTGGCAACCCATCTGCCCCCTCCGATGTATGCTTCAGATGATCCAGCAGGTTAAATATTCTCATATCTGTTGTAAAGGGCTGGTTGTCGTGTGCTGTGCTTCGTTGGACAGGAGGCACGTAATGGATGTCTGTTGAGGTCTCTGCATAGTGTGCATTGAGGTCATCTGCTGTCAGTGTGCAGTCCTGATCCACCGTCTTCCGTTTTCCTGTGATCTCGCCAACCCTGCGCCACAGATCACTCAGTCCACCTCTTGGGTCGATGTGTCGCAGATGCTTTCTTGTGGCCCTCTCAATGCAGCTGCCGACTCTGCGTGCACATACCGAGGCCTCTTCTATTCGGCCCGCCCTCATCAAGCGGTTCTTTTTGCGCAAGAGGTACTTGGCGGTTGGCGAGAGGAAGTGCGGATCAGCCGAGGTCATCGTGATAGAGCGCTTGGGGTACAAACTCTGAAGTCGTACATGGGCCACTTGATAGAACTGATCCCAGGCTAGTTGCGGGTCCTGACAGGTCAAGATGGCGGACAGGTTTGTGGTAGAAAGGTCCCGTAGAAGGGCAGCATGCTGCTGAGGGAGCGCTGTAGCCTCGTCATGGCTACAGCGCTATTCACTGACGACTAATTCATTGATTTGCGCATTCATTAATTATTATTATTATTATTATTATTATTATTATTATTATTATTATTATTATTATTATTATTATTATTATTATTATTATTATTATTATTATTATTACTTATACTTGCATTCCAGTACAACTCATGATACAGGTTTGCACTCGTAGGCTACTTGTAGGCCCTACTTGTTATCAAAGTACTTGTGCAAGTCCTTGTAGGCTACTTAAGACCTAAGTACTTGAAAAAATACTGAGAACTGTACTAAATTTAATTCTGTTTTTGTCACAGGCCGTTGATTTAACAAGATATGGGTGAGCTGTTGGGAGCAACATTACTCCAATACAATGTTGTTAATTATAGGCCACTGCTCAATTACACACCTCTAAAATAATTTCGTCCAACGCTATATTAGCCTAATGGCGTTATTCGTTAGCGGTGTTAATTTGGTTGGAATAGCCCTTATTCAGCGGTGGAAAGTGCCATGAAGGATCACTGGTCTAACAATTATCATAACAAGCTAAATAATATTATTATTATTATTTGAGAGAACGAAAGATTTCTTTCCTTTATTTTTTCATCATTTCAATCTCCAGCTAACAACATGTTAACAACATTGTCATTAAGGCTAGGCAGTCAATGTATGCCCTCCGCGTTCTAACTGCACATGGGTTAAAGGGCAATCTCTGTGTGATGTAACAAATGCTACCACAGTGTCGCGGATGCTCTATGCGGCCCCGGCGTGGTGGGGCTTTGTGGGGGTAGAGGGACGCACGCTCTCGTCTTCAGGCAACTATACGGCGACTGGTCCGGTCTCGTTATCTACCGGAATCCTACCAAAGTTTCGAGCAACTTTGCAGAAAAGCAGACTCTAACCTCTTTTCTACCATCATCAGCAACCCTGCACATGTATTACATCAACTACTGCCTCCCGTGAAAACTGTTTCTTACTCGCTACGCCCCAGAACCCACAATAGAATAATACCTAAGGCAAACTCTCTATCTCGTAAAACATTTGTCACACGGATGCTTTATACTTAATTTTTTTATATGACTGATGATCTTTGTACACCAAAATGCGGTTAGCAGTTGGTTTTTCAATAAAGGATATACTTACTTACTTACTTAGCTTTGCCACAAATAGCTCAGTGGAAAACTTATTTACACCGTCAGCTGTCAACTTTAGTTAAACTAGTTTATTTTAGTCGAAATATAGTTAAAGTTTAACTGACTAAAATTAGTTTAGTGCCGGCCACTTCAGACACTGTTGCTAACCATTTGGTGCAGCCAGACCGATTGGGTCATAATTTGGAGTAAGCTTATCTGCAACTCTGCATACAAACTGTTTTAACACACAATTGATTTCATTTTCAGAAACTTGGTGTACCAATGTTGTCTGACCAAATTGGAATCGATTGTGGGGGTAAATGATATTTGAAAAATACCATTTACCGTACTTTCAGGATAAATTGATTGATTTACTAAATATTTTATTGTTAATTTGCTAATATTGTCTACTGTCACGTAACAACCTTGACAGCCATAAGATGTCGCTAACGCTGTCGCTAAACTACTACTTATATAAGCTATATTGAGTATCTTCATTGTAAAGTTTTGTTTTGCTACCTTTAATGGAGTTTTCCGGACGCTATAAATATCTCTTTTTCATTGCATTGTCGTCACAAGACGACGTTAAACCTTGGAATAAAAATATAAAAGAAATAATAATGATATGCAATGCGCACTTACACACCTTTAACAACATTACTCCAGACGCTATATATTTGTGCACGCAGTTTCAACTTTCAACATGTGTCTTTGTGTATTCGTTTATGTATATAATTATCTCCGTTTATTGAAACCTGAGTGACAAACCGCATTCAGTGGCAAATAGAGACGTAACAGTGTCGAGAAGTTAACGTAAAATTGAGTTATCGTCTAAAAAGTATCCTAGGTATAAGGTTGGTGTCATCTTTTTTGAGGAGCGTGAAGTGGTGTGGTCTAGGGCGCAGGTCATAACAGCGCTGAACAACAGGTGGTAAGAAAGTCCATAGGATTGCGAAATGTGTGCGGTTGCATTATGCAGTGACAACTTTTCAAAAATAAGTTTCATATCGAAGTCAGCGGCATTTTATATTATAAAACGACGTTAAACTTTAGAATAACAGGTTATTAATAATTATGTCATGCAGTTCTCACTAACACACCGGACGTCCGTGCATTGCACTTCCGTGCTTTCTGCCAGCCGGTGCCAGTCCCAAGCCGGGATGAAGGAGGAGGGCGACGCTAATGGTCTATGCTACTACACAGCGTCGTTAAACAGGAATACCTACCTACCGTTCTGTCAATGACTTTAAATCTCTGGCTTTCAACACAGGTAAGGTGAGGTTGACGTCAACGGTCTTAGCAGCTGTAAGATGTCGCTAAACATTTTTAATGCAAACACATTTTAGACACCTTTAAATCGTTTTTTCAAATATTACATATTCAGAAACGCACGACCTTCGTTCAGCACAATGATTCTATAAAATTATTTACGGTAAAGGTCAACGGCCCTGGTAGCCATAAGATGTTATTTTTATTTATCCACAGAAGATGTCGCTAAACATTTCTTAATGCTGCACTTTTAGACACCTTTAAAATGGCGTTACTCAATATTACATAATGATTCAAAACGCATGAACTTCATTGTTCTAGAACTGATTTTTTTTATTGTAGTAGAACTGATGCTTAACAATGTTTTTAATATTCTTAGTCTTTAGTTATTACTTAAAACTAGTTTGGAAATGTTTATGTATAGGATTCATTTTGAGTTAATAGTAATTGATAAAATCAACATTTAATAATATTGATGCTTTGATTGTCATGTTGATATTGATTATTGAATCTGTTTGTACTATTCTTGATGGACTAAGAATATTGAACATTGATTGATTGTAAATGTAAAATTGATAGCTTGATGTTAATTTAGAGAGATAGATGTGATGCTCTGCAAATATTGTAATTAAGAATAAGAATTAGATTAAAATTGAGGAGAAAACAGTTATTAATAGAGCCTATATGGCCGCCAAAAAATTAATGAAAAGCCTGTACGGCTAGAAGATTAATTTTGTTTCTTTTTAATATCAAAAAGAAGGAAAAAAGGAGAAAAAAAGAACAACCACCTGTCAAATTTCATCGTTGCAACTTCCTGTCAGAAAAGAAACAAAGACAAGAAAAGAGAAAGAATTCTGATGAAAAACATTATTCGAAAATGAACTTAAATACGTCAAAAACTTTAAAGTCGTCAATATCCTATCAGAAATAGAATCCAAGACGGAAAAAAGATAAAGAAAACTGATGAAAACACTACACGAAAATGGTAACTGAAATGCATCAAAAACTTTAAAATGACGTCAACGGCCTTTGTTGCTAAAAGATGTCATTAAACATTGGATAAATAACTTCATTGTTAAATGGCTCATGACAGAGTGCTTCTATTAAAAGTGTAAGGTACATCGTCAACGGCTCTGGCAGCCATAAGGTGTCGTTAAACCGTCGAAACTGCTATTGGATAGCAGTGTTCCAATCGACCCCTTAAAGCAAGGGTTCCCAAACTGGGGTGCACGCACCCCCAGGGGGTGCGACATGTCATTTCAGGGGGGTGCGACACAAAGAGGGAAAGTACAAATTATAAGAATGCATTTATAATACATTGCCCTGATCCCGCAAGAATAGGTCTACAGTTTATTGTTATAAGATAAGCTATAGGATAAGTATGGGTAAGACCGTGAGATTAGAAGTTCATTTCCATGTACCACTTCCATATAAGATTAGCATAAGGTTTGTAAGCACAAGTTTCAGTAGTAACAATTTCGTGTATGCGTCTTCAAATGTGAGAATACTTTTGTAGGGGATGCGAATATTGGTCAAACATTTCCGAGGGGTGCGGCCCGTGCGGGTCATAGAAAGATTGGCAACCCCTGCATTAAAGGGCTAATTTTGAAAGACCGAACAGAGTTCGAATCGTCATCAATTAATTTAATGATTGAGGCAGCAAGGGTTATTGAAATAAGATAAATCTATTTAGGCCTAAGAACGACCAATTGAATGAGCGAATGAATGAATGAAAATACTATGCTGATAATTATATTGACATGAAGTTAGTAATACAGTAAAATTTATACAGCAAAACACCTGAAAAATGTCCTAGACTGACATTGATATTGTCTGCCACAACGAGTTGGCGTAGTAGCGTCATCGACTGATGCCTTGATCCTTAAACAATGACGAAATAGAAACTATTTTATTATTGTTATTATTGTTATAATTATTATTATTATTGTTGTTGTTGTTGTTATTATTATTATATATAGAAGCGTAAACAGAGTGAAAGGTGAGTTTTCGGTTTATAGCGATTGACGGTCGGGTGGAATGCATATACACTGTTCATATTATATTTAATGAGAGTTAGTCTCAACAATCGAGGGCAATTCGCGTGGAAGTTACCCCAATTCCCCCCAAAATCACAGCCTATGTTCCTAATTCGACATGTCTCTATTACTCAATTTCCTAATGACCTCCCTCCTTCCTTCCCTTCTCTCCTCTCCCGCTTCTTCCCTCCTCTTTCCACACCTACTTCCCCATCCCCTTCACCCTCCGCCGCCTCTTAGCAAATGTGTCTGGTACTCACCGGCTACGCGGGATTCGCGTCGATTGTGTAAAATTTATTGTAGCCCTCTGGCGAAGGTGGCTGGTACTTAGCGGCTAAAGTCGGATTCGCGTGCTTTGTTTAAGATTTTCTTGAGGTCTAAGTATTTTTACTTGAAATCAAGATGCTTGTACTTGAGTCCTAAGTACTTGAAACATCTCTGAACCATACTGAGAACCGTACAAATGTTTTTCTTCGTTGTCGTCATAAGATATCAGTGAAACACCACAGTGTCACCACTAATAAAACAGCATGTCATTAATTTAATGCACTTCTTTTATTACACACCTTTAAGACGCTTTCATCCAACTGTATATTAAAGTTATTCATCCGCAGTATATTAATCGTATTCTCTAAAGAAAGTTCTCGGTAAGGCAACGGTCCTGGCAGCCATAAGATGCCGTTAAACAATGGAAAAACCATAAAACATTTTTGTATTGTATTGTATTTGAACACTTGTTATAGCGCCCCTACCAGATTGCCCATTCAGAGGCGCTCCTGACTACAGCGCGGACGCTGAATCGGAGTTTCACGCCGAAGCGCATGAGCAATAATTATTGCGAGTGAAGGACTTGCCCAGGGTCCCTACGCGGCGACTTTGAGGTGGATTCGAACCCGCAACCCTCCAGCTGCAAGGCACCGAACATACCCCTATACCACCGCACCCCATTGTAGGGCCTTCGCTGCCCTTTTGTCGGTGACTCATTGAGTATTGTAGACGGTTAGGTGAGGTCGACGACTCGACGTCAACGATCCTGGCAGCCACAAGATGTCCCACACATCCCTCCACCACTGTTCGTACTCTGTCAGTGCCAGTCCCAAGCCTGGAAGAAGGAGGAAGGGGACGCTAATCATCTTTGTTATGACACAGCGTCGTTAAACAGTAGCTAGTCAACCAATATAAAAGTAAACTAAAGTTTATTTGCCAAGTGGAAATGCAATGTAGTGTCTACGACAATTACTCTGTCGGCCGTAAGATGTCGTTAGACGATAATATTATCAACTGTGAAATTAGACACCATAAAAGAAGATGTACCATTAATAATATAAACGAAGAGAAACGTGTGTGAACATTCATAGCTACTCACTCTCAACCATTCCATAGGGGGCAACACGAGACCGGCGTTAACCGGTGAGTGCTCGGTACTTCGCCAGGGGCGACTCTTCGCTAACATTCTTTAGTCGGCGAGAAATTGCCACTTCGATTATTAAAGATTTTTGGAGACTCTAATAGGAGGTAATATTATTTCGAGCCACCGAGGCGTATAAATTAAGTACATTCCGAATAAACTCAGATCGTGCCCTGAGCAATAATCGAAAGCGTGCAGTGGTTTAACTAAAGCCAGAAGGAACACCATTGACTTTATCGCCAACATTAATCAATGGATGCAGAAACTGAAGATTGGCAACATTTTCAATCCCAGTTTATTTCACTTTATACTAGGGCTGGGCATTTAACGCGTTATTAACGCGATTAACACGTTAATTAGTTAACGTGCTTAACTTTTTTAACGCAGTTAACGCGATTGTCACTGCGCCCAACTATTTATAGAAATGCACTAAAACATTTCTTTATAAAATCACTCAGTTTAAACCGTAAACTGTAAAGTAAAAACTGAAAAGTAAAAACACGTAGTTAAAGCATGCTTGCTTTTTGTTTATTGCCTGTAAGCATTTATATAGCGCATATTCCACGTAACTACTCGGATTCGGTAACTGTTAACTGGTAACTGTTGTACTTGTTACCCATTGTGACATGCGTTAAAAATTAACCCCATTAGTGCCTACAATCCCATATATGGGGATAATGGGGTGATGCTAAAAATTGAAAATATTTCTTTAAACAAAGTGTAATGTCAAATAATTTTTAAAGTGATTTACTTATGACACATTGTTCTTCAAGATAATTAATTTACACCTAGAAGATTTTGTGTATTTTTGGGTGTAATTACGTCATATTTTGATAAGTATTGCAAATTCATGTTCTGTCAAAATGGCTACGCGCAAAAATTTAGTATAATTTACTCATTTATTATTAAACAAAAATAATTTATTCATTGCGTAGAAAAATGTATTTTAGTAATTAGGTATTAGCCATTGTGGCAGAAAATGATTTTATTATTGATAGCTGGGTGGTAGTAGCCCGATCCCATATTTGGGATTGTAGGCACGAGAGACCACTCCTACATGCTAGTTTGCAAATCATCTTAGAGTTACGTTCCAAAATGCTGTTGATGTTGTCAATACAGTTCCAAAGTGAATGAATGATCACAAACTTGAAAAATGGCTTTGGTTTTCGATGCAGGCACACATACCTGGTTGCTGATGTATTGCATGAACCTGTTATGTCATATGACTGCAATATGGATAACATACTAGCTCATTGCTCCGCCAGATGTTGTGGTCATTACTGATGAAGACAGCGGTCATGGGAAGGGGCGTCATGAACAACTTGTCAAATGGGCACATGGACTCCTATAGCTGAAGCTGATACCAGAACGTATGATGGAACTGAAAGTCGAGACACAGACAACATCGAATGCGAGCAACAGTGATAATGTTCCACCGGAATTCCTGAAATCATCAACTAGATCTAAGGCACAGCTGCAACTGCAAGAGCAGCAGCAGCTTCAAATATGGTGCAAGCGTGATCTACCAGCATCTTCGCGTTTTCTTCAATGGTCGGTCAGTAAGCCAACGTTCCTCGGACACCTGCCAGTTTGTTTGAGTTTGTGTGCAACAGCACTACAAAGTATGCCGGGCAGAAGGGAAAGCACACTTTTGGTGTCGACAGCAATGAAATGCGATCATTTCCTGCGGCCCTGATGATCAGGGGCTACTCAACTGTTCTATGTTTCGCATGTATTGGCAACAGCACGATGACGTCATGAATAGTCCTGTCAATTCGGTTATTGCAAGGAATAGGTTTGAGGAAAGTTTCTACATGTAGCTGACAACACTTCTCTTACAGCTGGTGACAAAATGACCAAAGTGCGACCTCTTCTGACGACAATGAATGAACGTTTTCTCCTCAACAATCCCTGTAAGCAGGACATGAGCAATTGAACATCGAAGAGATCATGATTCCGTACCCAGTACTATGGCCATCACGTTTGTAAACAATTTATGTTGACGGCTGTCTATATCCAGCGATAAACTACATGACAGCCAATTGGTCGTCCATTGGGCACACGGTTCCGCTTGACCGCCGAGTATCTGTCGCTGTACTCTTTGGTGGGTGAGAGCATTATCCACACAGCAACCCAACACAGCTGATGTGCTTGGGGAAGAAAGGCCAAGTCGAAATGCCTGTCAGCCTCAAGTGGACTGTTTTGAAAATTTTCATGCGAAACTGAAGTGATTATTCCCGGTATGATTGACTTTGAGGATGAGCAAAATGCAACCACTGTTTGCTTTTTTAGTAACATTTTTAAAGGTTTGTTCTGATGAGTCTTCGCCTGATTAACGCAATGCAATGCAACGTTATTGACTGTAAGCTTAGTAATTTGGTAAGTGTTACATTATTGTTTGCTCTAGAAGTTGACGCCATCATTCGTGCCTACAATCGCATAATTATATGGGATGAAACTTCAAAGAGCAAAAAAAATTAGGGGAAATGAAATATAAACAAAAATAATGGAGATATGGTCTAAAGTCATTGCAAATAACTAAAAATCAAAATATTTTAGTCTCTGCTACTACACAGTTAAACAGGAACACCTACCTATCACTCTGTCAATGACTTTAAATCTCTGGCTTTCAACACAGGTAAGGTGAGGTTGACGTCAACGGTCTTAGCAGCTGTAAGATGTCGCTAAACATTTTTAATGCAAACACATTTTAGACACCTTTAAATCGTTTTTTCAAATATTACATATTCAGAAACGCACGACCTTCGTTCAGCACAATGATTCTATAAAATTATTTACGGTAAAGGTCAACGGCCCTGGTAGCCATAAGATGTTATTTTTATTTATCCACAGAAGATGTCGCTAAACATTTCTTAATGCTACACTTTTAGACACCTTTAAAATGGTGTTACTCAATATTACATAATGATTGAAAAATGCATGAACTTCATTGCTAAAATGGTTCATGACAGAGTGCTTCTATTAAAAGTGTAAGGTACACGTCAACGGCTCTGGCAGCCATAAGGTGTCGTTAAACCGTCGAAACTGCTATTGGATAGCAGTGTTCCAATCGACCCCTTAAAACAAGGGTTCCCAAACTGGGGTGCACGCACCCCCAGGGGGTGCGACATGTCATTTCAGGGGGGTGCGACACAAAGAGGGAAAGTACAAATTATAAGAATGCATTTATAATACATTGCTCTGATCCCGCAAGAATAGGCCTACAGTTTATTGTTATAAGATAAGTTATAGGATAAATAGGGTAAGACCGTGAGATTAGAAGTTCATTTCCATGTAACACTTCCATGTAAGATTAGCAAAAGGTTTGTAAGCAAAAGTTTCAGTAGTAACAATTTCGTGTATGCGTCTTCAAATGTGAGAATACTTTTGTAGGGGATGCGAATATTGGTCAAACATTTCCGAGGGGTGCGGCCCGTGCGGGTCATAGAAAGATTGGCAACCCCTGCATTAAAGGGCTAATTTTGAAAGACCGAACAGAGTTCGAATCGTCATCAATTAATTTAATGATTGAGGCAGCAAGGGTTATTGAAATAAGATAAATCTATTTAGGCCTAAGAACGACCAATTGAATGAGCGAATGAATGAATGAAAATACTATGCTGATAATTATATTGACATGAAGTTAGTAATAGAGTAAAATTTATACAGCAAAACACCTGAAAAATGTAGTTTATGACGTCATCGGTGAAATACGCGCTATTAATATCAGTTTTTCTGAAAACTGAAACGAAAATGCACTAGTAATATCCATTTTGGAGGTCAAAGGTCAAACGACCGCCTCGGGCAAAACAGACACCCATTAAATTTGGACAAGGGTCGCCCTTCATGGGTGGGGCGTGCGTGTACCCCTCCCCTTCCAAGGAGGCCATTTGAGGGGGCGTGCGTAGGGCGTGCGTGTGCCTACCCCTCACCTTCCAAAGTGGCAATTATTTTTGGGTGTGAGCCACAGCAGGTGCCTACATCAAATTTAGACCCCTTTGGGTGTGAGCCACAGCAGCTGCCTACATCAAATTTAGACCCCTTCATTGGCACTACAAGCTCTTTGAATAGGCCTAAACACAAATTGTTGTATTTTTGTAATACACACAACCAACATGCATATTGTTTTGTGCCTTTCACTCATACACACGTAGACAATCTTATGCGTTTACACTGGCGGCTTGCACACATTATAGAAAAAGGAGCTGAATTAGCATCAACTAGCTTTAACTGGCGTTCGTTAGGATTCACTTAAAGAATTGATGAATGAGTTCACACACAATGGCAAGCCCATGTATTTAGCGACGATTATAGAAAACGGGTTTGAAATAGAGAGCTCATGTCTTTTCTCTTCTAAGCGCTCTTTGTAACAGGCTTTACACGATGCTTGATTTCACTCACACACTGGCAAGCTCTCATATTTTCCTTGAATTATAGAAAAAGGGGCTGAAATAGAGTGCTCATGCCTTTACTCTTATGCACCAAGCTCGTGTATTTAGCATGAATTATAGAAAGAGGGACTAAATTGGCATAAAGTCGTGAGCATTAAAATTAGCTTCACTGGTTTACTCTAGCCATGAGGTGCCTGGCAAAGCACACGATAGGCTTTTCGCTTTTAAAGCAAGTGGAGTTTTCAAAACATCTTGTTTGCATCTCTAAAATTTGAGGACATCGCGTTTGTGAATTTAAAATTTCTCATCTTCTCATTTGCAACTTTAAAATTTGAGAACTTCTCGTTTGCAACTCTAAAATTTGAGAACTTCGCGTTTGTGAATTTAAAATTTCTCATCTTCTCTTTTGCGAACATAAAATTTCGAATCTTTGCGTTTGCGAATTTAAAATTTCTGATCTTCGTGTTTGAGAATTTAAAATTTCTGATCTTCGTCACAGCAACTTTAAAAATTCTGATCGTCACGTTTGTGAATTTAAAATTTCTGATCTTCGCGTTTGCAAATTTAAAAGTTCGGAACTTCTCCTTTGCGACCTTAAAATTTCTGTACATCTTCAGTGCAACTTTAAAATTTCTCATCTTTGCGTTTGCGAATTTAAAATTTCCGATCATCGTGTTTGCGAATTTAAAAATTCTCATCTTCTTCTCGGCAACGTTAAAATTTCTGATCTGCTCGTTTGCGAATTTAAAATTTCTGATCTTCTCGTTTGCAACTTTAAAATTTGAGAACTTCGCGTTTGAGAATTTAAAATTTCTGATCTTCGTCACACCAACTTTAAAAATTCAGATCTTTGCGTTTGCGAATTTAAAAAGTTTGGAACTTCTTCATTGCAACTTTAAAATTTGAGTTCTTCTCATTTGCAACTTTAAAATTTCTGATCTTCGTCACACCAACTTTAAAAATTCAGATCTTTGCGTTTGCGAATTTAAAATTTCCGATCTTTGTGTTTGAGAATTTAAAATTTCCGATCTTCGTGTTTGAGAATTTAAAATTTCTGATCTTCTTCTCGGCAACGTTAAAATTTCTGATCTGCTCGTTTGCGAATTTAAAATTTCTGATCTTCTCGTTTGCAAATTTAAAATTTGAGAACTTCGCGTTTGAGAATTTAAAATTTCTGATCTTCGTCACACCAACTTTAAAAATCCAGATCTTTGCGTTTGCGAATTTAAAAAGTTTGGAACTTCTTCATTGCAACTTTAAAATTTGAGTTCTTCTCATTTGCAACTTTAAAATTTCTGATCTTCGTCACACCAACTTTAAAAATTCAGATCTTTGCGTTTGCGAATTTAAAATTTCCGATCTTTGTGTTTGAGAATTTAAAATTTCCGATCTTCGTGTTTGAGAATTTAAAATTTCTGATCTTCGTAACAGCAACTTTAAAAATTCTGATCGTCACGTTTGCGAATTTAAAATTTCTGATCTTCGCGTTTGCAAATTTAAAAGTTCGGAACTTCTTCACTGCAACTTTAAAATTTCTGATCTTCGCATTTGTGAATTTAAAAAGTTTGGAACTTCATCATTGCAACTTTAAAATTTCCGATCTTCGCATTTGTGAATTTAAAAAGTTTGGAACTTCTTCATTGCAACTTTAAAATTTGAGTTCTTCTCATTTGCAACTTTAAAATTTCTGATCTTCTCGTTTGCAAATTTAAAATTTCTGATCTTCTCATTTGCAACTTTAAAATTTCTGATCTTCTCGTTTGCAAATTTAAAATTTCTGATCTTCGCATTTGCGAATTTAAAATTTGAGATCTTCTCGTTTGCAACTTTAAAATTTCGGATCTTCTCGTTTGGCAAATTTTAAATTTAAGAACTGGTGGTTTTCCATCCTTTACATTTTCAGTCCTTGTGGATTGTAAATTTTAAATTTCAGAATTTCAGCTTTGCATCGCTTAACTTTCAGACTTTTAGATATCTCAGTTTGGTATGAGGGTCTCTTCTTTGAAAAGTTGCTGTCTGTGAATTAAAAATGTGATCTTTTAATGGACTCATCATTTTTCAACGTTACATGAACGAGAGAAACTCACAAATTTTAGATCCAGAAACAGAGGCGAACTGGACAAACTTAAGATTGTAGCTTGTATGGCACAATTTAAGACGGATCGCTCCTCGAATTTGCTTGTTTTTAGCTGAAATAACCGAATGAAGGAAAGCCTGTACAGGCCTTCTATTAGTTTGGAAAGCTAAAGAGGAATGGCTATGAGATTGATAATGTTGCATCTCTTAGGTTGAGCAATGGTATTTTTCTTACTAAACATCCAACTTGCGCACTTTCAACTGTTTAAAAATGAAGGTTTTAATCTATTTGCTGGTCGTTCTTCGCTTGCGTACAGAAAAGTGGCAGCGAAGCTGCTACTCTGTTACGGCGGTGGCGGTGGCGGCGGTGGCGGTGGCGGTGGCGGTGGCACGGGCCTCCCCTGATCTTACCAATATCCATGGGCGACCATGTCGCTTTCACACTGTGAACATGTCCAAGTCTTTTAATTTTGGAGTTTATACTGCAAACAGAGTATCTTCAGAAAGATGTCAAAAGAGAGATGAGAACTTGAAACGTTGAACTGTGCATTACAGAAACATTCAACTCAGTTGCGAATGCAAAGTTGTGAAAACGGAAAGATGGAAACCATTGCAACATGTTTTAAATTTGCATCTTCAGCACTAGTTTGTTTGAGAGCCGCTTTAAAGTTGAAATTTCTTACTCTCGTGATCATTATACGATGATCAGTCAACGATTCGATATATATTTCTCAACTTTATGCAAAAATGAGATTTAAGCAAGACATGGAGGAGTTTAGCAAGTTGTGTGAGCAATCATCGAATGATAACTGTCATATATGTGTAGACAAAATCAAAGGCGATGATGAGCATATATTAATGAGGTCTGATCTTGTTCGTATGCTGCCTTGTCATTTCGAGGTGTGTGTGTGGAAATTATAGGAGTATAAGTGAAATTTGCCCTGCCGAAGCTGAGTGAAAGGAAGAGAAATCAATGAACTAACGTCTATTAACTCGTAAGCCTGAGACGGAAATGTTTAAAACGTCTATGATTTGTAGAAAATGGAAATAGAATAATGTAGAAATTCTGGCATTGCCTTGCGCACAAGTCGTAACCTGTTCAACATGCACAGCCATTTTACACAACTGCCCATTGTGTGGCGAAAGGGTTGTCGAAATCCTCAGAATATTCATGGTTTAATATTATACCGTTGGTTTGTTCTGAACAAACCAAGACGAGCACATCTTCAATAAAATTTTAATCACATACACTCGTTTCTTCACATATGCACATTAACACTAGGCTAAAATCCTCTTCTTCTTAGAGGTTCTATCATTGCGTCTGTATAGGTACAAGCTACAGCTGCTGCTACACTTAAACAGGTTCTCAAAAAGTTCTTATAATTTTTCATTCTACACACAATTCGCATAAACGCCTTTGATTAATGCCAACGACCAACTCATACTCATTCAAAACTGATAGTGGCTTTGAGTTGAGTGGTGAGCGAGCCAACGCTCCATGTGCATTAGAGCTGCTGGCAAAGATGCTATTCAGAATGCCCATGCTGCTGCTTCTACAGTTGCAGCTTCTACAACAGCTGCTAAAGCACTCGCTCCAAAAATGAAGAGTCTATGAAAATTTGTGTACGCACATGGCTGCAAAAATAGACTTAAAGTTCAGCGCGACTAATCCAGTGGCTAATGGAAACAGATTAATGCGTACCACTTCTATTGCTCAATTGTAATTCGTTAAGTTCATTTTAAAAATGCATGCCAACTCCTCTTGAAGCTCCTAGCGGTCACAGCTGAGTTGAACATTTACGTGGGCTTTAGAGAATTTCAAGTTCCATGGAGCTAAACTCCTCCATGTCTTGCTTAAATCTCATTTTTGCATAAAGTTGAGAAATATATATCGAATCGTTGACTGATCATCGTATAATGATCACGAGAGTAAGAAATTTCAACTTTAAAGCGGCTCTCAAACAAACTAGTGCTGAAGATGCAAATTTAAAACATGTTGCAATGGTTTCCATCTTTCCGTTTTCACAACTTTGCATTCGCAACTGAGTTGAATGTTTCTGTAATGCACAGTTCAACGTTTCAAGTTCTCATCTCTCTTTTGACATCTTTCTGAAGATACTCTGTTTGCAGTATAAACTCCAAAATTAAAAGACTTGGACATGTTCACAGTGTGAAAGCGACATGGTCGCCCATGGATATTGGTAAGATCAGGGGAGGCCCGTGCCACCGCCACCGCCACCGCCACCGCCGCCACCGCCACCGCCGTAACAGAGTAGCAGCTTCGCTGCCACTTTTCTGTACGCAAGCGAAGAACGACCAGCAAATAGATTAAAACCTTCATTTTTAAACAGTTGAAAGTGCGCAAGTTGGATGTTTAGTAAGAAAAATACCATTGCTCAACCTAAGAGATGCAACATTATCAATCTCATAGCCATTCCTCTTTAGCTTTCCAAACTAATAGAAGGCCTGTACAGGCTTTCCTTCATTCGGTTATTTCAGCTAAAAACAAGCAAATTCGAGGAGCGATCCGTCTTAAATTGTGCCATACAAGCTACAATCTTAAGTTTGTCCAGTTCGCCTCTGTTTCTGGATCTAAAATTTGTGAGTTTCTCTCGTTCATGTAACGTTGAAAAATGATGAGTCCATTAAAAGATCACATTTTTAATTCACAGACAGCAACTTTTCAAAGAAGAGACCCTCATACCAAACTGAGATATCTAAAAGTCTGAAAGTTAAGCGATGCAAAGCTGAAATTCTGAAATTTAAAATTTACAATCCACAAGGACTGAAAATGTAAAGGATGGAAAACCACCAGTTCTTAAATTTAAAATTTGCCAAACGAGAAGATCCGAAATTTTAAAGTTGCAAACGAGAAGATCTCAAATTTTAAATTCGCAAATGCGAAGATCAGAAATTTTAAATTTGCAAACGAGAAGATCAGAAATTTTAAAGTTGCAAATGAGAAGATCAGAAATTTTAAATTTGCAAACGAGAAGATCAGAAATTTTAAAGTTGCAAATGAGAAGAACTCAAATTTTAAAGTTGCAATGAAGAAGTTCCAAACTTTTTAAATTCACAAATGCGAAGATCGGAAATTTTAAAGTTGCAATGATGAAGTTCCAAACTTTTTAAATTCACAAATGCGAAGATCAGAAATTTTAAAGTTGCAGTGAAGAAGTTCCGAACTTTTAAATTTGCAAACGCGAAGATCAGAAATTTTAAATTCACAAACGTGACGATCAGAATTTTTAAAGTTGCTGTTACGAAGATCAGAAATTTTAAATTCTCAAACACGAAGATCGGAAATTTTAAATTCTCAAACACAAAGATCGGAAATTTTAAATTCGCAAACGCAAAGATCTGAATTTTTAAAGTTGGTGTGACGAAGATCAGAAATTTTAAAGTTGCAAATGAAAGAACTCAAATTTTAAAGTTGCAGAAGAAGTTTTAAATTCGCAAACAAAGATCTGGATTTTTAAAGTTGGTGTGACGAAGATCAGAAATTTTAAATTCTCAAACGTTCTCAAATTTTAAATTCGCAAACGATCAGAAATTTTAAATTCGCAAACGAGCAGATCAGATCGTTGCCGAAAGAAGATCAGAAATTTTAAATTCTCAAACACGAAGATCGGAAATTTTAAATTCTCAAACACAAAGATCGGAAATTTTAAATTCGCAAACGCAAAGATCTGAAATTTTAAAGTTGGTGTGACGAAGATCAGAAATTTTAAAGTTGCAAATGAGAAGAACTCAAATTTTAAAGTTGCAATGAAGAAGTTCCAAACTTTTTAAATTCGCAAACGCAAAGATCTGGATTTTTAAAGTTGGTGTGACGAAGATCAGAAATTTTAAATTCTCAAACGCGAAGTTCTCAAATTTTAAAGTTGCAAACGAGAAGATCAGAAATTTTAAATTCGCAAACGAGCAGATCAGAAATTTTAACGTTGCCGAGAAGAAGATGAGAATTTTTAAATTCGCAAACACGATGATCGGAAATTTTAAATTCGCAAACGCAAAGATGAGAAATTTTAAAGTTGCACTGAAGATGTACAGAAATTTTAAGGTCGCAAAGGAGAAGTTCCGAACTTTTAAATTTGCAAACGCGAAGATCAGAAATTTTAAATTCACAAACGTGACGATCAGAATTTTTAAAGTTGCTGTGACGAAGATCAGAAATTTTAAATTCTCAAACACGAAGATCAGAAATTTTAAATTCGCAAACGCAAAGATTCGAAATTTTATGTTCGCAAAAGAGAAGATGAGAAATTTTAAATTCACAAACGCGAAGTTCTCAAATTTTAGAGTTGCAAACGAGAAGTTCTCAAATTTTAAAGTTGCAAATGAGAAGATGAGAAATTTTAAATTCACAAACGCGATGTCCTCAAATTTTAGAGATGCAAACAAGATGTTTTGAAAACTCCACTTGCTTTAAAAGCGAAAAGCCTATCGTGTGCTTTGCCAGGCACCTCATGGCTAGAGTAAACCAGTGAAGCTAATTTTAATGCTCACGACTTTATGCCAATTTAGTCCCTCTTTCTATAATTCATGCTAAATACACGAGCTTGGTGCATAAGAGTAAAGGCATGAGCACTCTATTTCAGCCCCTTTTTCTATAATTCAAGGAAAATATGAGAGCTTGCCAGTGTGTGAGTGAAATCAAGCATCGTGTAAAGCCTGTTACAAAGAGCGCTTAGAAGAGAAAAGACATGAGCTCTCTATTTCAAACCCGTTTTCTATAATCGTCGCTAAATACATGGGCTTGCCATTGTGTGTGAACTCATTCATCAATTCTTTAAGTGAATCCTAACGAACGCCAGTTAAAGCTAGTTGATGCTAATTCAGCTCCTTTTTCTATAATGTGTGCAAGCCGCCAGTGTAAACGCATAAGATTGTCTACGTGTGTATGAGTGAAAGGCACAAAACAATATGCATGTTGGTTGTGTGTATTACAAAAATACAACAATTTGTGTTTAGGCCTATTCAAAGAGCTTGTAGTGCCAATGAAGGGGTCTAAATTTGATGTAGGCAGCTGCTGTGGCTCACACCCAAAGGGGTCTAAATTTGATGTAGGCACCTGCTGTGGCTCACACCCAAAAATAATTGCCACTTTGGAAGGTGAGGGGTAGGCACACGCACGCCCTACGCACGCCCCCTCAAATGGCCTCCTTGGAAGGGGAGGGGTACACGCACGCCCCACCCATGAAGGGCGACCCTTGTCCAAATTTAATGGGTGTCTGTTTTGCCTGAGGCGGTCGTTTGACCTTTGACCTCCAAACTGATATTACTAGTGCATTTTCGTTTCAGTTTTCAGAAAAACTATTACTCAATTTCCTAATGACCTCCCTCCTTCCTTCCCTTCTCTCCTCTCCCGGTTCTTCCCTCCTCTTTCCACACCTACTTCCCCATCCCCTTCACCCTCCGCCGCCTCTTAGCAAATGTGTCTGGTACTCACCGGCTACGCGGGATTCGCGTCGATTGTGTAAAATTTATTGTAGCCCTCTGGCGAAGGTGGCTGGTACTTAGCGGCTAAAGTCGGATTCGCGTGCTTTGTTTAAGATTTTCTTGAGGTCTAAGTATTTGTACTTGAAATTAAGATGCTTGTACTTGAGTCCTAAGTACTTGAAACATCTCTGAACAATACTGAGAACCGTACAAATGTTTTTCTTCGTTGTCGTCATAAGATATCAGTGAAACACCACAGCGTCATCACTAATAAAACAGGATGTCATTAATTTAATGCACTTCTTTTATTACACACCTTTAAGACGCTTTCATCCAACTGTATATTAAAGTTATTCATCTGCAGTATATTAATCGTATTCTCTAAAGAAAGTTCTCGGTAAGGCAACGGTCCTGGCAGCCATAAGATGCCGTTAAACAATGGAAAAACCATAAAACATTTTTTTGTATTGTATTGTATTTGAACACTTGTTATAGCGCCCCTACCAGATTGCCCATTCAGAGGCGCTCCTGACTACTGCGCGGACGCTGAATCGGAGTTTCACGCCGAAGCGCATGAGCAATTGCGAGTGAAGGACTTGCCCAGGGTCCCTACGCGGCGACTTTGAGGTGGATTCGAACCCGCAACCCTCCAGCTGCAAGGCACCGAACATACCCCTATACCACCGCGCCCCATTGTAGGCCTACGCTGGCCCTTTTGTCGGTGACTCATTGAGTATTGTAGACGGTTAGGTGAGGTCGACGACTCGACGTCAACGATCCTGGCAGCCACAAGATGTCCCACACATCCCTCCACCACTGTTCGTACTCTGTCAGTGCCAGTCCCAAGCCTGGAAGAAGGAGGAAGGGGACGCTAATCATCTTTGTTATGACACAGCGTCGTTAAACAGTAGCTAACCAACCAATATAAAAGTAAACTAAAGTTTATTTGCCATGTGGAAATGCAATGTAGTGTCTACGACAATTACTCTGTCGGCCGTAAGATGTCGTTAGACGATAATATTATCAACTGTGAAATTAGACACCATAAAAGAAGATGTACCATTAATAATATAAACGAAGAGAAACGTGTGTGAACATTCATAGCTACTCACTCTCAACCATTCCATAGGGGGCAAGACGAGACCGTCGTTAACCGGTGAGTGCTCGGTATTTCGCCAGGGGCGACTCTTCGCTAACATTCTTTAGTCGGCGAGAAATTGCCACTTCGATTATTAAAGATTTTTGGAGACTCTAATAGGAGGTAATATTATTTCGCGCCACCGTGGCGTATTATAAATTAAGTACATTCCGAATAAACTCAGATCGTGCCCTGAGCAATAATCGAAAGCGTGCAGTGGTTTAACTAAAGCCAGAAGGAACACCATTGACTTTATCGCCAACACTAATCAATGATGCAGAAGCTGAAGATTGGCAACATTTTCAATCCCAGTTTCTTTCACTTTATACTAGGGCTGGGCATTTAACGCGTTATTAACGCGATTAATACGTTAATTAGTTAACGTGCTTAACTTTTTTAACGCAGTTAACGCGATTGTCACTGCGCCCAACTATTTATAGAAATGCACTAAAGCATTTCTTTATAAAATCACTCAGTTTAAACCGTAAACTTTAAAGTAAAAACTGAAAAGTAAAAACACGTAGATAAAGCATGCTTGCTTTTCGTTTATTGCCTGCAAGCATTTATTTAGCGCATATTCAACGTAACTACTCGGATTCTGTAACTGTTAACTGGTAACTGTTGTACTTGTTATCCATTGTGACATGCGTTTCAAATTAATCACGTTATTAAAATTTTTAATCGTGCGATTAATTTCGATTAAAATTTTTAATCGTTGCCCACCCCTACTTTATACCTTGAAACTTTTCAAACTGACGGTATATAGTATCCTTATAATTATTGATGGTTTATTTTAGATCGAGAGGTATGGTAATTTGAAAGCCCCTGCGACACAAAACGGGGTTGGACTCTACATATTGCATGTCTATGTATAAAATTCGTACTCTGCAATATTCTTGAATTTATTGAATCGCCGTCTCAGCTGTTTCTTTTGTTCGTGAGTATAAAATCATCACCAAAGGACTTTCTTTGCCATTATTTATCTTGCGCTTTTACGATCTTCATTAGTCGCAAGATAGTTATTGAATCGATCGACTGACAGCAGGATGTACTGACGGTTGCATTTCAAATTCTTTTTAATCGTCTTAGGACGGACAAACATCTAGTTATAGGCCATACTGTATTAAGCATCAATTGAATGTTGTCGCTGGTATGAGTGGTATCGCCTAGTTTTGAACCGAGTAGTTGGACACGTTTTATATTGTATAAATTTAATGGTGTTATTTAACACCTTTATAACGTTGCCTACTGAAGCTATATTGTATTGTATTGTATTTTCGTTTATTAATCAACTCTGGCTGTCATAACGCAGCTAGTTACAAGGTTCTTCATCGTTAGTCGGCTTGAGTGAAACGTAGGCCTAATTAAGCTAAAAGAGTCATTCTGGCTCAGGTAGATAAGCTTGGCTTAATGGTCTAGATTTGGGACTCTCTAACAAATGTTTTTAAGCATCATGCGTGGAATGAAGTTTTTATCGTCTTTATCTGGGAGGACATATGGATGTGGACGAGTGCGCAAATTGTACTGGGTTGCTCGGTGTGCGGGGCAAAGACGTCTTAGTACATGCTCCGAATCTGTTAATATAGCCTTAAACAGTGATAATATGAGTTCTATTTGGCAGTAGTTTGGCGGTCAGGATCTCCTGTTTTCATTTGTCTTGACGTTCAAGTCTAAAATCTAAGCATAATAGAGAGTTTACTTTTAACATGGCCAACAATATTAATATTATAACGCCTTTTTCACAGACTCGACGGTAATGCATTAATCATTGTCTTCATTTTTTGCTTCCACTTATTAATTTGTAAAAGTGACAACGGCTTCTAAGTTTAATCAGACATTACTTTCCTTTATTATTAATATTTAATTGATCTTTATTACCATCTTATTGTTTAGTTACTTGTTAGCATATGCTTACACGAGGAAGACGTTGTGTAGCTTTCAGTTTTAGACGAAGTTGACATATTTAGTGCAGGCATTGCGCTGGCACTGAAAAGGCGGGATAGACATGGACTTGGTAATTGTAATTAATAACTTCTATAGAGCCTATGTAGGTCTATACTGCAAAAGGCATCATCCAATTGCGCATCAAACCTAAGCCGCAATCAGGTCAATATCAGAAGATCTTTTCATGTTGAAAGGCGCTACTTAAATTAATCTATGACACGAATTAAAAGACAATAAGTAGTGTTTCAGTTCTGTTAATAACCGTAGAAAATGAGCATCAAAAGTTGGCGCAGAACAAATCATAAAACTAAAATCCGTAGCATTAAACAAGGGACATAGATGACGACCTTATCACAGACAGCAATGAAATTACGTTACAGTGAGACGTTTTGAGCAAATTAACAATAAGAAAATTAGTCAACCAATCAAAGCAACAATACTCGTTACATAAATGTTTGGAGTTGAAACGCATGACTTTACAGAGTTATATGCTTGCTTACTTTGGACCTCAGTGAGGCAAATGCTACTAGCCTATAGACAATTTATATCCATCAGAAGTCATCTAAATACGTTAATCTGTATTGCTGGCAGGATAACGTATGTTTTCAAACACTACTGTTAAGAGTGTGATGCACCCAAACAATTGTGACGTTTCTGTATAGTAAACAATTTTAAATCAGAACTGGATGGTGAGTTGCTGTTTAACGAGACTGTATCATAGCAAAGATGATTAGTAGGCCTATCACCCTCCTCCTTTTTCCAGGTTTGGGACTGGCACTGCCAGAGCACGAATTGTGGTGGAGTTCCAATTCAGAATAGTTTTCTTTTTCAGAAACTCGGTGTAGGTCCTACTAATGTTTGCGGTTAGCGTATGAATTTTTGTCCTAGCAAATTGGATTCGGCTGTGGGGCGACTGGTATTTGAAGAATACCGTGCACAGTTCTTTCAGGTGTCTAATCTGCAATATGAATAAATGGTAGAACATTCAGTTTGGGATCAAATTATTACAAGGCCGACATTAGAGTTTAATTAATTTTTTTATTTTAAAATTTGTTTAGTTCGTTGGAGAGCTGCGTAGCCTATATAGTGAGGTTGATGTCAACGACTTTGGCAGCCGCAAGATGTCGTTAAACTCTCAATTCCATAAAATACAGTTAACGCTAAGGTAGGCCTACTTCTACTGCTTTTTGTTATTTACATTCAATTTCGAAGTCGCATTGTGCGTTTGCTAATGGAGTAATAAGGGCTATACTTACTTACTTTTCCCAAAAGCTATTTTTCTCTTGCGGCCTTGCGCACTGGGAAGCGCCTCTGAACGGTTCACCCTACTGGAGGGGCTTTATAAATGTTTGAATACAATACAATACGATACAATACTTACTGCTTACGAATCATTAAAATACATTGATATATTTGGACACCTCTTTTAAATGTTTAATTCTGCAATTTTTCCTTGCGGTTTTATGCGCATTAATAGATATATATATATAGGTTGGGCAGAATGTTGACCAGGGAATCGTTTCGGGCCGGATCATGACTTAAACCTATTAATCGGAATCGGCGCACCCCAGGATCACCGATCCAAATACTAAAAAGTGATATTTTTGGCCAAAAACAATTTCCTCCTTCACTAATGCAAAAATAGTAACCTGTTTTAGCGACCTCCAGCAGTAATATTTAATCTTTATCATTAGAAGTGCGTTTAAATTAATGAAATTGTGACTCGACGCATAAAAAATGGCTTTTTTCTTTAGCCACGCGGTTTCAATTGGCCGCAATCTTGAAAGTGCTTTAACTTTTACCTCCAACCCATAGTGCTTGCAGACTCAATTGATTCCTGTTTTGGTATATCTATACTACATAAAAACCCTCTCTGCGCTCCCCCATTCCAAAATAGATACCCTCTGTTGGTCTGACACTGGTCTATTAGCTTGGGTAGAAGACTCCTAGAGTTGGTGTGCATCATGGAAAGTGATGAAGAAGGAACTGAAAAGTCAGAAGATAGGGAATGAGGCGCAGAGGAATAGGGCCTACTATCGTAAGCCAAATCACTAAAATGATTATTGTCAGGGTCTAAATCGACAGAGGACGATTTTCGATTTCATCAACCAGCATATTAAGGCTTTTGGCAGCGAGACTATTTGTAGCATGGGTCACCATGCACACCCCTTACAGGGATACCCCGTTAACATCAATGAATGATGCAGTGAAAGGGAAGCCTCTTATTTATACAATCGGGATTGGGCATACATCGCATAAACACATAGTGCATGAGTCTATTCTACACCTAAGAGGACAATGAGTCTTTTTTTACTTACGCGTCCAATTGACTCTTTAATTAAGGTTATCATTAGAAATTGAGCATGAGTGGTGGTTGATTGATTTGCACTATAGATGGGTTGGTGACTATAATTGAAGACGAGTGGAATCACGCGACTGATATAAAACTGCAAATTAACACAAAAGCCTTATTCGACTTAATCAGGAGATAACTGATTGATTTTGAGGTCTGGAATGCGCTTATATATATAATATATATATATATATATATATATTAACCATTTGAATGCTAACGGTTTACTTCCTGCTTCGCAGGGATCACTTGACTGAGATCCTGCTGATCCGCTTGCTTTCGGACATTTATGGCGCCATGGACCGATCGCAGGTTACCCTCTTGGCCCTGTTTGATGTCAGCGCCGCGTTTGACTCGGTCGATCATGACATCCTTCTGCTCCGCCTTTCTACTTCTTTTGGCCTTTCTAGCAAACCTCTTGACTGGCTACGCTCATTCTTATGCGATCGCACCTCCTGTGTTGTTTCCGGGTCTACCAGGTCCCACTGGGCCCCTGCCCTATTTGGGTTACCACAAGGTTCTGTCCTGGGCCCGTTATTATACATACTTTACACTTCCGAAATCGGACTGCTCTTATCTTCTTGCGGAGTCCTAAACCAACTTTACGCAGACGACACCCAGGCTTACGTTCACTGTCCCGCGGCAAAAGCGGCCACTGCTGCCCAATCCATGCAGCTTGCTATAGACTCCCTTGGTGGCTGGATGTCGTCGAATCGACTCCGGCTAAACCCTTCCAAAACGCAATTTATCTGGCTTGGCACCAGCTGGCAAAACTTGACCTGTGTGCCCTCTCAACCCAGTTTCCCCTCTTCACTTTCTGCACTTCTGTTCGGGATCTTGGAGTGATACTTGAACCAAGAACTCACTTTCACTCAACATGTTAACTCTGTCTCTCGTAGCTGTTTTTACCAGCTGCGCCAACTGCGAGTAATATCTCGCACTCTTACGCCCAGCGCTGCAGCTACTCTAGTTCACACCTTCGTTGCCAGTCGCCTTGACTATTGTTCCTCTCTATATGTTGGCCTTCCTCAGAGTCGGAAAGGCCGCTTGAAGCGAGTTTTGCGCGCGGCTGCCCGACTGATTGGTGGCATTCCTAAGTCGGGTCATGTATCCGACTATATGCGGGATGTCCTGCACTGGCTGCCACTACCACAACGCATCTCATTTAGGGTCTCTGCCTTCGTTTGGCGTAGCCTCGCACCGCACCTGCTTATCTGCAGGAGCTATGTCGCTCTATCTCTGCCAATATTGGCCGCCGACCCCTTCGCTCTGCAGTCCGCGGTGACCTGAGTGTCCCATTTGCACGCACTTCTACAATGCAACATCGGGCCTTCTCGGTTGTGGGACCGAGTATCTGGAATGGGCTTCCTCTTGAGCTCCGTCTCTTACCTAGGAACTCTTCACCTGCATTTTATACCTCTCTGAAAACTATTCTTTTCAGCCGTGGTTGGGCCGGGAGCGCCTCTGAGTAGATATCTTGAAGGGCGCTATATTAAGTTTCATTGATTGATTGATTGATTGATTGATTCTAGAAGAATACCATATGAAGCAATCGACATTTTCTGACTTTAGTTCAACACAAAGATTAAAACACTGATGGTTAGCTCTAGAGGTTTGACATGGGGATGTCATAGAACAATCCCTTTTGAAACTGGCAGCACGTTATAAAATATAAAATCAAACAGGTTGTAGAGTCAGACTGGTCTATCCAAGATCTTAATAGAGCAAACGGTAAACTACCTAAAAGCAATAATGGCTCAGCTCGAACCCAGCATCCAACAAACTCATTCATGATCAATGACCATGGCATATGGAAAATCGCAATGTTTCATGTCTCTATAGATTTTGGTAAAATGATCTTAATGGTTAACTCAAATCCAGAAAGTCGAGTAAGTATATTCAAATCGAGAGTATACTATAATTATCCATACGATAATCAAAGCAGGGATATGCTATACAACTCACAACAAATAGCTCAAAAGTTTTAACTCTAGTCATGTGAGCATAGGCCTACTCATATCGATAGCGTGAAACAGTGTTCATTAGCAATGAGCATACTGCTATCAGTGTTATGCAATAATACTCACAAATAAAACTCTAAAGGTTTTTAACTGTGGTCCGGTACATAATTATACACATTTCTAGTATGCGGATATCACAACTATCTCCAACAATAACTATCAACAAGTCAGCCAAACGTGTGTTTTATATTCATATAGATAACACAACGCATATATCGCTCATATAATTATACTAAACATTTTGTCCCAAGCTACAACTTTACGCCAAATCACCGTTGAAAGTTATAATCATTGCGACAATAGGTACTCCGCATTGCGACACTGTTGACAAGATATGAGTTCAAAGAAGGCAAAGGAATGTGTCCGTCTGGCCCTCATTCCAATGTGTTCAGAGTGCAAGGTTATATTTATGTAGGCCATAGTTATAAATCAGGAAACATAACGAATGAACGAACGAAATAAATGAATGAACGAACGAATGAACGAATGAAAGAATAAAAGTGCAGTGCAAGTCTATGAAGTCCATGTACATTGGTTCGAACGATCCCTCCACACCATTCAAATAAGAAACAGTTGGTTCTTTGGTAAATCTTCTTTCTTGAGTAGAATGTCGTGTGTCCAATTTGTCCAATTGGCGTCTAATTTCTGTTCTGTTGTTGGATCATAGACATCGTAACCTCTTTGGTAGAAAAATTCGAGAAAGCGATCAACTCTTCGCCGTTGGTCTTCTGTCTGGCCATAGTTCATTGGATAGAAAACCCATTCCATCTGGATCATCACAACATCGATTTCGTCGAAGAACTTTGCAGCACTTTTCCTCTGAAATATCTTGATTTCGGCTGCCTCTGTATCGATTTTTATTAACGCTCTCTTGTGTCTTATAAATGGTATTAGTTTGTTGAGGACCGTTACTTTAGCCGACAGACATCCAGAGCAGTTTCCTTTGTCGATCATGAAAGTAACGCCACGATTCAACGCATCAAACTTCAGGTAAGTGGTCGATTCCGCATTGGAAAGAGCATAGTGAAAGATATCGATATTGTTTTCTATTCGTCCAAGATGAACGGACTTGGCCAAGCGTCGCACAGTGTCCTTGTTAGGTTCAACTGAGACAACGTGAATACCGGAATGTGCAATTGGCAGCGAATATGTTCCAATGTTTGCACCAAGATCCACAAATGATATGTCGGGGTGCACGCGAAAAAAATTGAGCGTCTTCTGAACTAGGTCTGACTCAAAGTATTTACCAGCAACAAACATTTCTGAGACAACAGTATCGTTCCTTGGATCGTAGATACAGATCGGGAAGCTGAGATTTCCGAGTGTCACATTGACACAGTTGACGTCCGACTGATTGCCAAACTGCGCTGGTTCGAGTACTTGTAGATCCGACAGCTTCTTTATGTTGCTTTTGAAGCTAAGAACTTTGCTTAACGGAGACAAGTAATCGAATGATGTACTAAGCTGTAGAACTGATATCATGCAACACATAAGTATTCCACAGATAAAGATCGGCGACATTTTCTTTGGACACATCGCTAAACTCCAATTTTCGGTAAAAATCGACCTTCGCTTTATAATAGATCTAAAATATGAAATCGACGTTGTTATAATAACTCAATACTTAAACTGTATGGGCCTATTTACTTCTGTAAGATATGGGCTCGTTTGTTATTATACATCCATCAACGCTATACTGCCCTGCTTTGGCAAAAGGAAGCAAGTCACCAATTTTAGTTTCTGAGAAAAATGCGAAAAACAACTCGGGCATCACCCATCGATCTGAATTTACGCATACATTTGATTGTTGGACATGCTTCTTTTCGCCTTGGAATTTTCCAGTACTACTTGGACATGCTTCTTTCTGCCTCTGCTTTTCCGCCAGAACCACATGCAATAATAACTATTTATCGAGGGGTTTAAGCCAGAAGGGAGTAACTAGGTTTTTTGACATTTCGAGATAAACGAAGAAAACGGAAATTTTGTTACAGTATTTTTTTTTTTTTAAATTTTTCAGCATTTTTTTATTTAAACAATGAAAATTATTTCTAGCTAAATGCTGAGCAATAAGACTCCTTTTCAAAATGCATTAAAGTATGCATTGTATTGTTTACACATAACGTGACAATTTGGTGAATTTTGTCAAAGTTTGACAAGATGCAACCTTCTGGCAAGAGAAAACTTTTTATGATGAAAACATCATAAATTCTGTGTAATTTGCAAGATAACCACCAACAAAAACTATCTGAAGAAACACTGAGTCATACTGCACAATCTAGCACAAATTATTAATAATTATGGGCCAAGATAATAATTTTTTTTTGAAGATACAATATTCTGGTGTAAAATCATAAAACGCACCCTTACAAAATGGTATAAACAACTAATAACTTTAGAATAACATAGATGATATTACGCTCTCCAATTTCTACGCAAGTAAGTAAGTGGTTTAAGTTGTTTGAAGAGTAAAGTAAGTAAAATAAGCATTTTTTCACGCTAATTTTAATTGCCTAAAAATAATTCATTTGTGCCATAGAGACGTATCTAAGCAATGCATGGGTTTCACGTACTGCCAGATGGATGTATCTTCTTCAAGATGCAACCCTTCTGGCATGAAAACTGCTATTTTTACATCCTTATGGCATAAATGTGACCCATAATTTGGGTTGTATCTTCAAACCAACTCTCTTAAATGAAGCCTTATAGCTACGGCCTTCTGGCAGTACCTGCTTTGTAGTCAGTTGATTCAATTTCTGTGAAAATGTCCATTTTACAAAAAATCGTAGATACGACCTTCTGGCTTAAACCCCTCGTTATATAGACGATTGTTTTGGACTTGTTTCTTGAACAAAAATGATACCGATATGTCATTTTAACCTTAAACTGGACTTGCTTCCTTTTGCCATGTCAGCCAGGGCAGTATAATGACACCATGTTCTTAACTCTCAACTCATTCATCGGGGATAAGGTTCTGAAACAGAAGGCATACGGGTATATTTCACAACCGGAGGCAAATTCAGAAATAGAATTAGAGAAAAAGTCATGAAATTTTTTTTAAAGTTCTTACACAAATATTTGCATGGCAGTGCTGAAGCATACTTAATATTGAGCAGAGCTTAAATTTGAGAGATTTGGCCTAATTTTTCAGTTTAGTTTTTTTACTATGTGAAACACATACAACTTTGATTCCTAAATATTTACAACTCCGTTTCGTAATAAAAACACATTACAATATACCGCCACTGTTTATAATTAGTGATTAATTAGTATTAAGTGTGCATTAAATTATTACACAGCAAAATAAATTATTATGACGATAAATTATCTACATGTACCATTCAATAAATTCATTTTAATCGAAAAATAAAGTAACGGAGTTGTAGTAACGGAGTTGTAAAATATTCATAATTTATAGGTCTTCACACTTACCGGGCGAGTTAAGTTATAAAAAATAGTTTATAGTGGCCAGGCTAGCAGTTTCAATATTATTTTTTAAAGAAAACAATTATATATGCGCAATAATTACAGTCAAGAAGTTGTAAATCTTTTTCATACTATAACATTACCGGATAAATTTTCGAAAATTGTCAACAGAAGCAACCATCCATATTGATTTCTTGTTGGTAAAATCAATGCAGAAATGTTCCCTGCTATCTAAGAAGTCAATTTAAAAAAATTGAGTTTTCAATTTATTCCACAGATGGCAGAAACCTATTCGTAACGGAGCTGTAAGCAATATTTGAAGACAGAGGGTTTAATTTATTTTTTAATTATTTTAGGTCGTTGAGAAGTTAATAAAAACCATATGAAGCAATGGATATATGTAAGTTAATTATCTAAACATTAAAAAATATCAGTTCAGCGCTTCAACTGTTACTCTAACGTAACGTTGAATTGACGCACCATTAGAAAGAACAATGCAATTTCGGGTTAAAATTGCACTTTATAATTTTTTCTCATACTAATCATCTAAATAATATAAAAGAAATAATTTTTTATAACTAACTTATGCCCAATGATGTATGCAAAAATTATAAATTATAATTTTACACTTTGTGTAAGCTGCCGTTAAGAGAAGACGGACATTTATCGAATTTGCCTTTGGTTGTGAAATATACCCATATAGGCTATACGTCATTACGTTGCGACTAGGTTCGTAAGTGGATCAGTCTGCCTGAAGAGAACTCATTTTAGTTTAATGGGCATTGGTTTAATTTATTAAAAAATTACTATCCAGAATAAGAGTAGAAGCAGTTAGAAAAGAATTCAATGGGTATAAAATTTATACGTGACGAATACACGTATGACTTAACGAGTTGAGGTTAATTAAAAAATAAATTTTAATTAAAGAAACATTTTTGTCCAAAAACGTGGTTTTTCCGTTTTTTATTTTTTTATGTAACTATATATATTTATTTACTGTCTGTCATTATTTGTTTAATTTATTTTTCTCTGATATCCCTTACTTTATCTCCGTACTTTCATGGATTCAGCTAATTACGTCACTACTCAATGTCATCAGTTGAGAAATAAATTGCACAGTACAGAAAATAAAATGTATAAAAGTTATTTGAATTTCTAAGTTATCAAAAATGCTGTATTTATACACAGTAATCTCCGACTGATATTACTCCACATCAAGTTCTTATAAATTATAAGTAAAAATAGTTATTACAATTTTTAATTATGCCTACGCTCTATACTTACAAAGTTTAGCTTTTAATTTTTTATGTCAGCGTGGACTTAGGCCTATGTAGACTTATGTTTAGCCTACATTTTAAGTTTGAAAAGATTTCAATATTTTTCATTTCTCAATTTCTTAGCAAGCCACACTAAAAAAAAGAAAATAATTGTTGTAGATCAATGCTACTTGGTGCTTACTAATAATAAAGTTGTGTTAAAATTAAATCGTGTAAACAAGGTTTTTAATTTAAAATGCACTACAAGATGTAACAATGTCAAATTATTTTCTGTTCGGTGTTTTCACGATTATTTCCATTTTTAATTTCGTAGTGGATCCAATCACGCCCCCGTCGTGTTATCGGCTAAAGCCTGTCACGTGAACTTGTTGTCTTCCCTTGGAATTTCGAAATGGCGGACATCTTCAGGGCCGGTTAGGATCAGGTTAGGATTCGTTGGGTCGTTTAGGGTATGATTAGGCGTCCTGATGGTCGGTTAGGGTCAGGGTTAGGGTTAGTGTCGTCATTAGAAAACACAGTGAACAACCTTCCACCGCAATCGTGAATATTTGTCAGTCGAACCGACTAGGTTTCGACTATGTTTCAGGTACTCAAAATCATATGACGTGCATTGACCAATTGCGAAGGCGGGCGTGATTCTAGTCCCAGGTATAGAAATACATTGCAAATATACTGTTACTTGACCCTTTCAATTAAATACTTATAGTTTAAGTATGTGAAAGCCCTTGGTATGGTATAAAGAGAAACCTCTGTGCTAACCAAAACCACAATCACCCGCCTATTTCAAATGCTCTTCTCTAAGTATAGTATTGTTTTGTATTGTATTTGAACACTTGTTATAGCGCCCCAGATTTGCCCATTCAGAGGCGCTCACCCTTCAACTGAAACATTATTTTCAAGCCAAAATACACTGTAGAAATGCATTGCAAGATATAGTGTTACTTGACTCTTTCAATTAAATACTTATAGTTTAAGTATGTGAAAGCCCTTGCTAGGGTATAAAGAGAAACCTCTGTGCTAACCAAAACCACAATCACCCAGCTTTTTCAATCGCTCTTCTCTAAGTGCTCACCCTTCAACTGAAACACTATTTTCAGGCCAAAATACACTGTAGAAATGCATTGCAAGATATAGTGTTACTTGACTCTTTCAATTAAATACTTATTGTTTAGGTGTGTGAAAGCCATTTACAGGGCTTAAAGAGCACCCTTTGTGCTAACCAAAACCACAATCACCCAGCTGTTTTAATCGCTCTTCTCTAAGTGCTCACCCTTCAACTGAAGCACTATTTTCAAGCCAAAATACACTGTTGAAATGCATTGCAATTAAGTGTTACTTGACTCTTTCAATTAAATACTTATTGTTTAGGTATGTGAAAGCCCTTTCTAGGGCCTAAAGAGCACCCTTTGTGCTAACCAAATCCACAATCACCCAGCTCTGTCAATCACCATTGTCGAAGTGCTCACCCTTCAGCTGAAACACTATTGTCAAGCCAAAATACACTGTAGTAATGCATTGATAGTAATGCTGTTATTTCAGCGTCCAAATTAAATACTTATCGTATCAGTATGTGAAAGCTTTTTTTAGGGCCTAAAAGCCACCCTTAATACTACTGAGAGGTGCTTGAAAGGTCACAGATGAAGAGTCTGAATAAATATTTACAGACATACATTCTTACTTAAATCAAATGTGCAATATCACTCATACATCATGCGTGCATACGGACACAAATACACATGCATAAGCATATATCGCACTTTTTTCTGTTGTATGTTACAGGTAAGCTTTCTGTCGAGTCGAGGTTGAAGGGTATTCAAGCAAGACAGTATTGGGTATCATGAAACGACTGATTACCATCTGTCTGGTCCTGCAGTTTTGCTGAAATGGAAGGTGCAAGAAGCAGAGTTTTACTGATTTGAAACGTTCTGCTGTTGTCTGGAGTAAGCATTTTAATATAAATATATTTTCTAGTCAAGCATGCTACGATCTGTGTACTTAAGTTGTTGCCTTGGTTTCCTGCTCTAGAGAGATGCTGTCTGAAATTGGGTATCAGGGTGACAGAACAGTGAACTCAAGTCAGTCACATTATTCACGATCCATTCCTTTTACGTCAGTCTTATCATTTTTGAAGAAGACATATACTTGCCTGTGTCTGCTCGCTCTCTGTCATATATTGTCATTTTGATAAAACTTCACTTGTTTAAATTGTTTATCCACCATAGACTGTCTCTCTCAGCAAAGCCAGTGCCATTTCGACCTGGTTACGACTTGGTTTTTGTGAGCCATTACTTGTTGCCTTGTACACTAGACATAAATAAGTGCTGAAGAAGTCAGTAATTACAATTAGTTAATGTGCTACAGTTCACTTAGATACGTTCTATTCCAACCTCAATACGGTTCTTTTTAGCCGTGCTGGGATCTGGACACTTCTCAGTAGTAGCCTTCAAGGGGTGCTATAAAAATTTATGCAATGAATGAATGAATAAATAACTATTAACAATAATAAGTAGGCCTAAGTAAGTAAGTTTATTCTTTATTTATCCAACTGCATTACCGCACTTTGGTTTACATGAAATTTCACATTATAAAGCATTCTTGTGAGAAACGTTTTTGTCATTAAGTTGTCAGCCTGTGGGACAATTCGGTCATGTGGTCTGGGACGCAGGGAATAGGGGAGTGTCTTTACAGGAGGGAGGAGCGGGTTCAGAACATGGCCGGGGTCCTCCAAGGCAGCAGTAAAGAGGCTCCCATCTGCCGTTCTATACAACTGTTCTAATGTTGGATTACCCTCTGGAAGGTAGCGTAGTCGGACCAGACGGTCCATCATGGACTGTAGTCTATTGCACTCCTGCTGCCCCGCAAAACCCCACCATGCCGGTGACGCGTATAACATGCGGAACACAGTATAGTTATAATAACTAAATGACTATGTCTGGTTTCATGGTGTATGCAGTTTTGTTATTGAATAGTAGTGAACGTCTGCATACATGTGCTAGTTTTGATATACCATTTAAACTATTGATATCTTGTTCTGTTTAACTGAAATTATGAAAATAATAGCAATTGAGTCACCTTACATGGAATTCTTGTATGTGTTACTTGTAATTGTATGTGATATAATAAGTATATAATAAAATAATAATTATAATTATTAATTATAACTATAATATATTGAATTATTATAATCCTTATTAAGTTCACACGTGTAATATAATCATGAAAATAATATATAATATGTAATAATAATTAATATCACTAATAAATATATTAATTATTTATTATAATTATATGTATAATCGCCTAATATTAATATATTGAATAGTCAATGTCTAGCAAAGTAAGCTGTCAACCTTGAGGTTGGGTATTTAAATAGCTCATATCATTTCGTTCTCAACGTACGATTGATCTGCATATCCACTGCCTCTCTGTTTAATGGACTGGCCTTCTGGATATTAACCTGATTATGCGTCTTTTTTATGTGCCATAGGTTGATGCCTTGAGCATTAGATAACAGTGGGGTAGAAGTTTCTAAGTAATCATACAATTGAAAACATTCAATAAGTACACTGATTTTAGCGCACAGAACATACAATACAGTACCGTATTTAAATAAGAATATCACAAAGAAGATCAGACCTCAAGGCAACCAGGAAATGCAGCAACGGAATTTCTGTTTTAACCTCATGGCGCAAGACAGATGGTTCTCTCCGCCTCATCTTGCAAACAGAAGTCTGCAGTCATTGTCCTTAGTGTGCAACGGGTGCTCATGGAACACGTTTTCGTATCTATTTAACCGGGATGGATTTAATTGATTACTTAGTAACTTCTACCCCACTGTTATCTAATGCTCAAGGCATCAACCTATGGCACATAAAAAAACCGCATAATCAGGTTAATATCCAGAAGGCCAGTCCATTAAACAGAGAGGCAGTGGATATGCAGATCAATCGTACGTTGAGAACGAAATGACATGAGCTATTTAAATACCCAACCTCAAGGTTGACAGCTTACTCTGCTAAGCATTGACTATTCAATGCCTCCATTCAGGCGATCACTGTTTAGGGACCTTAGGGAAGTCCTTCAGTTAATTGCTCCGAACATGAAATGTTCTGTTTATCGTCATGAGTACACGTGTGAACTTCGAAAGGAGGGTAATATCCAATAAAGTTGTATTGAAGTGCATTGCATTGATTATTTTGCACCCACTTGAATATCACATACAAGACAAGTAACACATACAAGAACTTGGACTGGGCCGGTCATGATATCCTAAGACACCCCCCGCTATATTTTCATAATAGTTAGATCCTGAGTGGCCGAGTGGATTGGTAGCTCCGCTCCCCTCGAAACCCCGGAGACTTTGTACTGCGGGTGGCTCGGTCGCAATATAAACGTGGGGTACGAGGTCACTCCCCCTCCGATTGAAATAGAATACTCCCCTATCTACGATACAAAGTCTCCCCCCCTTACTAAAATCGCCCCTCTGTTTTCATTTGCTTTTCTATATTATTTAAAATAGGATTTAATATGTGCATTTCTGAAATAAATTACTTTCAAGTTTATTAGTTGAATTGGACATGAAACAACTATGGAATTAAATGCGAAAATTGTGAAATAAATGTTTTATAGTAGTAAATGCATCATGTAAATAGGATGTCGGACGCGCTTATGTAATTAAAACGCAGTGGAGAGATAACACACTGTTATAGGCTATAACTAAGAAAATAGCTCACACAACAAGTAGACTTTAACTGGTGCTAGTTGGCACTGTTTGCTGAAAAGATTCTGAGCATTACCAGTCACTAATTGATACTTATTCATTATGCCAAGTAGAGCTAATTAGCTTCAAAGTGATTCTTCTAAGGTTAGACCTACCACTGAAATTGTGTTGGATATTAGTCGTTCAATATGATTAGCGTCAGATGTATCGGGCCAGCTTATTAGCTATATACAAGTAGTCTGAAACAAAGCCTGCGAGTAATTATAACTGTACTGGCTTCCTAAGACGAGCTAGCATTGGCTTCTATGCGATTATTGATGCGGATTAGGCCTACCCTTCAACTGGTATCAGTCAACTGATAAGACTTTGCGCTTGATCTTCTGTGATTCATCTGGTTAGCCTAATGTCTGCTTATTATTGTTTGCTGGTGTCAGATTATTACCTAGAACAGGAAAGTCATAACCAGTGATTGTAAATGAAGTACTGGCTTTCGGATATGAGCTTGCCCTTGCTTTTCTGGCATTCATGGATAAAGATTAGGCATTCACGGAATTATTGGCAATAGGACTACCCATTAAATAATCGCAGCTAAACCAAACCTATTTAGTATCGATAGGCCAATAAGCAAAAAAATAAAGCATTGTAGTCCATGAAGCCAGTACAGTCTAGTCTTGAGATTAAGCCTACTAGGCATTTGTTGATCCACGGAATTATTCGGCTTAGAATGGAATTTTGCACACGGGGGTAATAAAAGCTAGAACAAAGTTGATTGGTTGACTATAAAGGGTAGAACACCATAAATTAATTATTCGTAGCTCAAGTTTATTTCTGCATAGGCTTTGATGATCTTAAAGGATTCAATATTAGTTAGTATATATCTATTGGGTATAAGTTGCATTAATAAGTACTACTTAGTGAAACATTTCAAAATTATTTTCATGGGCGTCGTTAAATAAGTTTTAAACTTTCAAAATTATTTTCATGAGTCTGAGTGAAGCTTTGCTTAATTACGTTACCAAAAATGAAGAGGATCATGCAGCAGAATATTCTAAAGATGAGGAACGTCGTCTATGAGAGAAATCTGTTTCATTCTGTGTCAGCAATGCAGACTTTGCTGATGGATGAAGTTACCGATTATATAACTTCCATTTATCAAGCAGGTGAGTGAGGTGGCAAGGAAGGCCCAAAAAGGATGAAAATCCTGCTTACAGGGTCAACTTTGCTAATAATTAACTTAACAATATAACAGAACGGTTAAAATATGCAACTAATATGAAACCATTAAGCGAAAAGAGACAAACAGAAGGGAAAAGGACAACTTAACCAGCAGATTAGCAGTAATTAATAAGGCTAATTAATAATGAGTCTTAATGACATCATATACCAAGTGAATGCATAACATTTTTTAAACCATTAAAGATTTGCCGCCTGTTGGATGAAGAGAGGAATCTTATTCCAAACACTCAAGCTTTTGTTAAACCAAGGAAGCTAAAATAAAGTTGATTGGTGAGCTATAATAAGTGTAATGTAACTGAACATTAATATAGCACTTCTTCAAGATTTCTACTAAAAGGCGCTCTCTGCGCTAGTCCATATGATGTTAACTGTCATTACAAACGAATATATTACATCAGTTAGCAAAACAATGCAATAAATATGATGTTAGTGTAGGCTATCTTGTGTTGAAATAAAGTCTCCCCGGGGAGACTTTATTTCGACGGGGGATGAAATATTCTCTCCCCCGGAGACTATATTCTGAAACAAAGTCTCCGGGGGGCCAATTTATTCTGAAACAGATCCGCCGGGGGAGAATCTATTTCGAAATAGAGTCTCCGGGGGACTTTTTAGGGGGAGACTGTCACGCGACACCGGCGGGACACCGGGAGATTCCCGCCTGGGCCGGTAGGCCGGTATCACGAAATAGAGTATCCGTCCTAGGACTATCCGGGGGATGAATGAATTTATCCCCCACCGGATGGACTATACCGGTATAGAGTATCCGGGGGGCCCAAACCATTTCTATCTCCCATCGTGTGAAATCATCCCCGGGGGATAAAAATGCACAGCTATACGGTATTATTTTTTTAATGCTTATAATTTATGAATATATATTTTAATCAAAATCCAAAGCCATAAATATTTAGAACAAGTGACTGTAGGTGAGCCTTCTAGTTCAAAAGTCCATTTTAAATGTTCACTTTGAAGCACTGTTCCACTAAAGTGAATGCGCTCTTTCAGATCATAAATTCAGCTCACCTGCTTAACAGCCGTTAAAATGGTGTCTATGCAAGCGTGGGAATAATATGAGGCGAATAATTTTTTACGTATTGAATATAGAACTGACAATAAGCAGTGCACACCACATTTCATTAGTTAATCATGCTTTTTAAATTCATTCTTAATGTTTGCTGCTTTGACTGTACTTTTGTGCAAACGTTGTTCAAGTCAGTTTGTTTCCCTTTTGCGTATAAATCTTTTCACTCAGTGACACACTATGGCATTGCACTGCGGACCATTCCCACTTGAGCGCCACTGATCGGTGTACACTGCGAGAGGCACTATATAAATTGATAGTTACAATACAATACCTAAGCCACTCTTCCAGTGGCGTGAGGGCTTTGCTTCCAGAGGTCCCGAATTCCCGAAGTTTTCTTCTGGTCTGGACTCTTCCATCTCCGAAGTTCGTGTCGTTTAAAAGAAGGAAGACAATTAAATGACTACTGATATTTGTCTTCCTCCTTTTATACACTTCCATCGCATCAAGACCTTCACGCAACTAATTATGCGAATGGACTAACTCTGAGGCATTGCTTAATTAACGTGAGATTACAAGAGCACACAGTGCACAAGAGCCCTTGAAGTTGGTTCGTTGCCTCAAATGGCTTCAATGACTTTGCTGGTGTACCCAGCAAAGTCATTGATACGAAACGACCGATATCAAGCGCGCGCTGCCAAGTCACCTAATTAGCACTTTAGTCCCTTTTCATGACACTGTGTCTTAATTGCATTTTGTCTGAAATCCCCTACGTTGTCTCCGTACTTTCAAGGATTCAGGTAATTACGTCACTATTTAATGTCATCATTTCATAAATAAATAGCACAGTACCAGAAATAAAATTTATAAAAGTTATTTGAATTTCTAAGTTATCCAAATATGCGAAATGTTGTCTTTATATACAGTAATCTCCGATTGACTGATAAACTGACTTATATTTCTCCATAATTTTTATAAAGTTTTATATAAGTAAAAATTGTAAGTAGGCCTACAAGTTTTAATAAAGTAAGCTAGTCTACACTCTATACTCACAAAGTTTGGTTTTTAATAATTATGTTAGTTTATGTTAGTCAGCATGGACTTAGCCTATGTAGACTTTTGCTTACAATTTAAATTAGGAAAGATTTCAATATTTTGGAATTTCTCAATTTCTTATTAAACAAAACATATAAAAATAAAATAATTGTTGTAGATTAATGTTACTTAATTGGGTTGTTTGCTGATTAAAATTAAATTGTTTAAATACAGTTTTTACTTTCAAAATGCAGTACAAGATGTAACAGAGGGAAATTATTTTCTAGTTTCTTTTGTCCCGTTTTTCCGTTTTTTATTTGTTGTTGTTGAAAAGACTAGGTTTTTCGTTTATGATTCAGTTTCAAGTTTTAACCGTTTTTACCAACTATGGTTATAAATTTACTTAAATAGCCCAATTTGTAATTAATTTGCAGGGGGATACTTTTTGAATGGGGGATGATTTCGTACGACTCATGGGGGATACAAAAATATGATATAAAAATATTATGATATTAATTATTAGTTCTACTTCTTAATTCTAGTTTAATTATAATGTCCCATAGGCCTACAAAGCGAAATCTCTTCTGGATTCTTTGATAAGTTTTGAATGTAGTTTGACAGCTCAATTGTCTTTGAAAGTACTTGTACAAACCGCTTCGTTATCTCAATACTTGCAAACAAACGGCATGGACATCGTACGAGCCTATAAGATGGTTCAAGATACTATCAACGAATTAAGCCACACACATCGAAGTGTTGCTCTCATTTTTGAAGCAGCTGTACATTTTCAGAACTTACTAACAGTGAACTAGATAAAAGAAATATCGACATTCATGTTAAGACTGCTTTGAAACAGAAAAGAATTGGGTGAATACAGAAATTGCCAGGAGAATCTACTATAAAGACCAGCCTATCAAAAATGAGAAAGATAAATTTCAAGTAAATGTTCACACATGGTAATGGATCATGTTATTAATCGCGTTTGAAACAGAGATTTTCTGAGCACAATAATCTTTATGCTGATTTGTCTTGTTTAGAACCAAACAATTTTGCAGAAATTTCGATAAGGATTCCCATTGATAGACTACAGCCCTTGAGTGAGTTGTCCAGAAGATTTATTGGCAGTGTAGCAAAGGATTAGCTGGAAATGGAAATAGCCTATTGGACTTTGCAAAAAATGGGAGTTTCAAACTACCCTTGAAGATAACTATAATATGCTATTTGACACTGAAATAAGAGACATAGAAAGTGAAACCGTCCTAACAGCAGAAAACAGCAACAGCACCACAAGTAAAAGCAACTCCTGCAGAAACTTATTGTTTGCTATTAGCCTACTGTGTTCTCTTAAATTCAATCCGCAAAGTCTTCCTTATTCAAATTTGATTTTGGCTTACAAATTCATGTTGACATTATCCTCATCACAAGTTGCCTGTGAGAGGTCATTCTTGAAATTGAAATATATTTTGAACATAGTAAGAAATTTGCTAAGTCAGTCAAGCTTAGAGTGATTCAGTCTGATGGCTTGTGCAAATGACCTTCTCAGAATAAGAACCCTAATAATTATGACATCGTTGGCGTTAACCAGTGATACAATGAAAAAACTGCTTGTGCGATTGCGAAGCTGTGTCTACTAATTGTATCATGATGTTAAGCTTTTGAAATAAACCAAACTGTGCAACAGTTGGTTCAAAACATAAAAATAATTTTTATAAATTCATGTAAGATCAAAAATTAAAAAGTATATGCTGACTTTGTTAATCTTTTAATACATTCATACTTGACATTTTGTTATTATCACTTAACACACAATATTTATATGTAACATTTAACAATATTTATGCCGTTTGACCGATTAATGACTAAGAAGTTCTTCATTTTAGGGTAACTGTTACAAAAAACATTGGTGGGCGGGCACCATTCAGACCCCTGTATACCGGATTAATTTAATCCTAAAAGGTTTCACGCCTTCAGGGTTCGCTAATGTGGGCCGCCCAGGACCAAATTTCCCGGGCCGCTTTTGCAAGCCAGTCCAACCCTGAACACATACAAGAACTCCTTGTAAGGTGGTGACGCAATTGCTATTATTTTCATAATTTCAGTTAAACAGAACTAAGATATCAATAGTTTAAATGGTATATCAAAACTAGCACATGTATGCAGACGTTCACTACTATTCAATAACAAAAGTGCATACACCATGAAACCAGTCATAGTCATTCAGTTATTATAACTATACTGTGTCCCGCATGTTATACGCGTCACCGGCATGGTGGGGTTTTGCGGGGCAGCAGGAGCGCAATAGACTACAGTCCATGATGGACCGTCTGGTCCGACTACGCTACCTTCCAGAGGGTAACACAACATTAGAACAGTTGTATAGAACGGCAGATGGGAGCCTCTTTACTGCTGCCTTGGAGGACCCCGGCCATGTTCTGAACCCTTCAAGATTATCTACTTAGGAGCGCACCCGACCCAACTCCGAAGTCCGAACAGTCTTGAAGTTAGAATAGAACGTGATCTGAAGGGCTCTCGGCATTAGGCGTAGTGCCAAAGGAAGCCCATTCCAGATTGCAGGCCAGCAACAGAAAAAGCACGGCGCTGCAGAATAGAAGTCCGCGACCGGGAGACAAGAACCTCAGCCTGCCTAGAAGAGCGAGGAGAACCACGGTGCTGGATGCTGAGGGTGGTGCTCCTGTAAATAAACAGAGACCACATCAGCGCCAGACCAAGGAAGAGATCCGGTAAGCGATCCACTGTGGGAAAGGAAGCCAATGCAAGACATCCCGCATATAGTCAGTAACATGGCGGAATCTTGGGATGCAACCAATATAGCGTGCCGCCGAGCGTAAGACCCGAACCAAGCACCCAACCCGAGTCGCCGGAAAACCCACGCAGAGGGTGCTGCAATAATCAAGACGGGAAACAACATAGAAGTGGATAAGCGTTAAGGCAGCATTAAAGGTCAAAGAACGGAAGACCTCTCTAAGCTGACGCAGCTGGTATACACAATCGCGGCATAGCAGGCTGATATGCCGCGTGAACGTTAGTTCTTGGTCTAATGTGACACCAAGGTCCCGGACAAAGGATGAGAAAGCAATGGCGTACGGAGCTGAAATGCCGCCCGGGGCGACGGCCCAAAATGCTGCCCTTGGCCACTTAATTTTGGATATATGCTATTTTCTCTAAGAGATTGCAGTTTTCATGACGATCGTCGATCTCATTAAATACACGCCTATAATTTTATTTTATAAAGTTGATGGCCTGCCTGGATTTATCAATTAATTAATTTCTTTGCCACTGTGAGAAAGTAAATCTGCGGGAACTCCTGGGCAAGGGCCTCCAAATCAATTTTGGCGAGCTGCTGGCGCGTGCCAAGCCAAATGAACTGGGTCTTAGATGAGTTTAGCCGCAGGCGATTGGAGGACATCCAGGCCTCGAGAGCCTCCATTGCCCGGTTCATGGCCCGGGCTTCGGTAATGGCTGCTGACGCAGGACAGTGCAAAAACGCCTGCAGGTCACCCGCATAAGATTGGTTCAGCACAGAGCAAGGCTCAGCAAGAGGCCAGGAGAGGACCAGTATCAGCAGTATAAATAATATAATTAGAGAAGAGGGCCCAGCACAGATTCCTGGGGCAGGCCAAACGGGACAGGAACACATGGAGTCCTAGTAGACACGTAGACCGCAGAGAAGGAACGGTGATGGAGGTAGGAAACAATCCAGTCAAGAAAGTTACCAGAAAGGCCAAACGAGGTAGATAGGCGCCTAAGAATGATATCGTGATCGACGGTGTCAAACGCCGTGCTGACAGCAAATAATGCTAAGAGGATTACCTGTGACCTATCAATAGCCCCATAGATATCAGAGAGGAGGCGAACTAACAGGGTCTCCGTGGAGTGGCCCTTACGAAAACCAGATTGAAAAGTCGGCAGCAAATTGTCCTTATCAAGATACATTAACATATACAGAAACCAACTTCATAAAGCTGCTGCTTTACGAGTGTCGCAATAGTTTCGCCAGTGGTGTCAAGCGTTGGGAAAACTTGGGATGACAGTTAGGCCCTATAAATTGTTCTTTTGCCACATGCTGAGAACCGGGTTGTTCACGCTATCAACATATCGTGTAAGCTGATCTGTGCTCGCATCAAACAATAAAGACAGTGTACAACCTATAGCCGCACGACATTCTGCCACAATAATGTCTCGAACTCACAGGCCACACAGGTGGATCAGCTGATTTTTGAATCAACGGACTTATGTACTGGGTTTTGCGTGGACCAGATGACATTAGCTTACGATGATTTAATCTATAGTGTCGGTCTGTGAATGTACATGTAAATGTACAGCGCAGCTGTTTTTGTCAGGCGCTAAATTAAAGAAAAGATAGTATTATTATTATTGATCGAAATTTCAGAAGTGCCACGAAATTTGCAGTCTTCGCTATGTCGGCGAAGGGAAATGTTTTACTGACTGTACAGTAGTAAACGGAGAGAGGCTTCAAGAAGATGTTCCGAAGATATTATAGACCTCGATCACGATCATTATTGTAGATCAGGATTACAAATTTTGTCAGGCGCTTATTAAAGAAAAGATATTATTATTATTATTATTACTCACTTGATAGACTCCATCTTTGATGATTCTTCGAATTTTGTCCTATTGTGAGGTAATTGATATTCAAGACGTAATGGTTGCGTCACTAGTTGCGGTATATATAGCGAGGTTAGGTAAGTGAGTAAGTAAGTAAGTAAGTACGTGCCTGCAAACGCACTGCAGAAACATCAGATAGAGTATTAAATCAGAAATCACAAAAATCACAAAATTTAATGTTAAAAAAATCATAAAATACAATAAAACAGACATCTATGGATATATGAGAGTAAGGCTATAGTAAAAAGAAAGATCAGCAATAAAATCAATTAAATAACATACGCGTAATAAAACCACATCGGGTTAATGCGTCAGCATGTACATGTGGGATATGACGGTTATGTGAACGAGGACGGAGAGAGGTACTTAACATGCTTTATAGGAGGCAGTAGACAATTTACAACATGGCTGGGGTTACCGTTGTGCAGGAGGGGTCTCACGCCAGTGAGATCACGTGATTTTTGCTGAAGCCACGTTACTGTTTTGGCAACCGGCCATCTTGTGACACCCATGTGATTTGGCGAACTGAGAAGCGCCGGTTTTAAACAACCTATTTTATGGTGAATAGTACATTTACCGGCGTTGATAGATTATAGGAACAAAATGGAAGATATGAACGAAGAAGGTTTGTTGTGCTATAAATCTTTACGCAGTTGCGTAATTGCGTATTGCTAGTTACGCGCCTGCAGGAAAAGAAAATATTAGTTAATGTCGAATTTATTGCGCGTAGGTGCAAGCAAAAAGAAAAGAAAAATTATGTAAATAAAACGTCAACATTTATTCGTGGTAAATAGCATGTACGATAGGTTGACGGATTTTATCAGTAACCATTACTCTAAACCATGTAACTTTACACTGTTTTAAGATGGCGTGAAATTTTTTAAGATGGAGGGGGGGGGCCGTGGCGCTTTGGATAACATCTGGCCAAGAGACCGAGAGAGGTGTACCGAGTTCGGAGCCCCCGTTGGGCGTGATATGCTTTGTGTTTGCAGGCTGTCTGTTCTTGTTAGTAGTTAAGATTTGTGTCTTGTGAATTGCATAATTGTACACTGTAACTGGTTGCGGTGTGTCAACCAGATTGTTGAATAAACGTGAAACCCCTTATTGCATTAGGCCTACATAAAATTCCAAGTTCCCCTTAGACACCTCTAAAACTCCTTAAGTTTATATATATAAGACTACACCAGTAAATCGCATTACTCAACTACTCCATTTTGTATTGTATTGTATTCGATCATTTATAAAGCGCTTCTCATAGCATAAGCATTTCAGAAGCGCTCACAGCAAGCGAGGTACTCCGAGAGAAAACGGAAGGTTTTAAGGTGAGAGAAAGAGGTAGATATGCTACTAGAGAGGATTGTAGAGCGTAGAGAAGGAGGAAGTCGATTCCATAGAGAGGGACCTATGCACACAAAGGATCTGGATTGAGCCATTGTGGTCCTAACACGGGGAACAAAAAGGTCAAGCCGGTCAGAGGATCTGAGAGGACGCTTTGACGTGGCAGAGAGGGGGCGGAGAATTTGGTGACAAAGATATTTTGGAGCAAGACCCAGTTGAGATTTGAGCATGAGAATGAGAACTTTGAATTGGATGCGCACAGAGAGAGGTAAGCCAATGAAGTTGATCAGCCATAAATGTAGAGATGTGAGAGAATCGGATAATATTCATTAACGTGAATTGAAACACAAAGCTTGAAGTAGACACCATAGAACACTCTTACAATAATCTCCAATATAGTGGAACTGAACATAGAAACTCCGACAGTGTCGTTATCGGGTGGTGTCAGTCCATATTGCTGTTAAAGGAGGAGGGCGGCGCTATTTACTACTCTGTTTTGATATAGCGTCGTCAAACAATAGCTTACCGTATTCAGTCGGTGGGAAGATGAAGCAGCGAGGAAGGAAATTTTCAGTGCCATATAATTCAGATAGATAGATATAAATAGTGCGAAAGAAAGACGGTTAGACAGACAGACAGATGCATGGCCAGATCAACACAACAGACAAACAGTCTCAAACAAACCCTTAGCTATTCACTTTCATTTTACAATTATGTTCATGAATAATTGCGTTAAATTGCTGGCTATAGATATAGCGATCTTGCCGCAAAATATAGTGAGACTACTCTAAGGTTAACCACAGAATAGATAAAGCGTAGCCAGAAGTCTAACTCGGCCGTATTTCAATGGTATGCGCTGTAATGCCGTTGTAGTCTATGGCGACCGCAGCGCTCCTAGCGGTACGCGTGATAATTAGCTCAATGCTAATCCACGTGCAGCTGGTGTGGTGCGGCCCCAATCTCGGCCGGACTCCCAAATTTGATTTCTAAGTCAGACCCGAACGAATATAATTAACAAATAAACACATGAATAAGCAGTACACCGATAGACGTCAAGGCAATATCTAATAGCTCCTAAATATCTGCGACTTAATGCGCACACCTGTGCTGTCTCTTCCTGCCCTCTCCGGTCTGCGGATCGAATTGATCAATTAGTAGCCCGGGCAAGGACTGCCACGGCCCTACACCGTGCCTTTGCCATAGTGGGCCCTTCCATGCGCACCCCTCCCCTCCATCTGTAGTACGATAAGATTTTAGTCGGGTCCCACCCTCATCCCTTCGTTGCTTGAAGAATTTGGATTTTATTCTTCCTGGGAGCGAATGATTTACATGACTTGTGTAGCAGATTCTTCTTACGACAAAAAACTGGTGGTGGAGTTTGTTTTAATTTATTTATTATTAAATTTGTAATGCACACACTGTCACACAGAAATGTGAATCTGAGGTGCAGATAGTTAGCCCCCAGGAGAAGATGCAATTAGATATCCAAGTGCTTGAAAGCCAAGGAGAAATAGTGAAATGTTAGCCGCTAGTAATTTTCATTAATTGTGCAGTTTATTGTTCCTAGAACAATTTGAATGTGGGTGTCTGCCTAACATTTACTTTCTGTGAATAAGAAGCTAGTGTATTGATAAATTTGAATTCTCATCTAGGTGTCCATTCATTCATTCATTCAGAGAACTTAAACACAACAACGTGTACTTGAAGAATACTTGTTATTTATAACAGAACTCGTGCAATCATGAAACATGCTGTGAAAGGTAAAATGCAAAACAACAACCAGTTTCAAAATAAACTCATCACATGAAGTGACAACTACTGCACGAAATACATTATTGCACAAAAGACACACTCCAGCAGGAGCTAAGATTGGGATAATGTACAGACTAGAGAAGTGTGTATGTACAAATACACATGAAAGTACATAACAATGACATAACCTTGTAAATAACTGAGAGGTGTTTCACTTTTAAACTTGAACTACAATGAAATATGATAATGACATTCACTAAGATGATGATTTCATCAAATGATCAGCTGCTGTTAGTTATGGCACAAAATAGCACACTTTTTATTCTTCTTCCCACTTACTTTAACCTTTTTCACATCTCTGTTGAAGAACCTAACTTTGTAAAATATCATCATATTGACAAAACTTGTCACAAGCTTAGAAATATCAAGCTCCATGCATTTGCTAGGCAATGGAACTGTTTTCGTTACAGTATCAACCACATTGCGCCGAATATCTGACAAGTTGCACGCTTTCTTCAAGTCGAACAGCTTCAAAAACACACAGTTGCAATTACAAATAAACGAATAGAATAGCACCGAAGGCACATACAATGAATGAAAGACTCGTGCATCATTACATTTATATGCTTTGAATGACAAGAAAACTTTTCTGTCATCATTGCACTCATTGCTTGTATCACAAAATGCAGCTTTGCATGCATCACAATTGTGCCAGGTAAACAATTTTCTTAACAAATATCCACAAACATACATAAGTGCATTCTGTTCACATAAGTCACTAGGTTCTGGTTGGTCAGAGTATGAAAAATCAATAGTGCAACTGACAGATTTCAATGCCAATGTACGAGATGAAATGGTGCTCAATTTGGATAATGTTGCCAATAGCTTATCACCATCACGAAAACAATTGCCACTATGACTCGGTTGGAGGAGACTGTTGAAGCAGGATTTGCGGTACGCATTCTGAAACTGGTATGGGGTTGGATTAGCATTAAATCCACCAGCCTGGCGAATAACACCAAAGAAGTTCTCCAGAGGATCCTGATTAAGACGCCGTGTCAATAAAAATCGAAAGCCATGATTTGACGACAAGTCATTCCACAGTAACAACAATGCATTAATATTACTTCGCCAACCTTCAAAACATTTAACTTGTGTGGTAATATCACGTCCTGTAGATACAGTTATCACACGCAGTGTGGACAACCAGGACTGTATATCCAGCAACATGTTACGATGTTTTGACCTTGCTGATAAGCTGCCTCTGTACACTTTTGTACAATACACTTCAGAACTATTGAAACAATCAAAAAGGGTGTCAAATTTCTTAGCATATTCAGCCGTACCCATAGCAAGAGGTGTCAATGAATCAAAAGAACAATTTGTTTCGATTGCGGCAGCTACAGAATGACTTAGTGTTTGTGCAGCAAGTTTCACTCGCATCTTAGAAAACGATGTCAAATGAACATGTTGGCTGCTAAGACGCGGTGCTAAGCGGTAGTTTCGCCTGGCATCAAGACTATATAAACTTGTAACATGTTCCCATGTTGCAACATTTTTGCCACTGTGCACAGTATTTCTTTCCAAAACATTTCTGGCACTTTTTAGTAGATGACAAGGATCATAAAACACAAAAACAGTTTTATCATTTACCTTGATAAATGGTTCAGTAACAGTAACACCCATGTTCTTATAGGCTGCAACAAAGTTTGAGCCTTGATCACTAATCACAGCTTTCACATTAAGGCCAATTGCATGCAGTTGTGATAAACAATCTAGCAGTAAGCTTTGCACTTTATCAGCCTTAACAGCAGATGAAGAAAACATGAATGCAAAAGGCTGTTTCCAGTTGTCACGCAGACCACGCACCATGAAACAAAGACAACTAGAGGCAAGAGCATTACTTTGGCAGTTACCACCCAAGTCTTCGTAGCCGATGATACGATCAAAGCGTCTATCATATGTAAGACCACGACGTAGCATCATCTCGTCTAGTAACAGAATACAACAGCGATTATCTGGGGACAGTGCAGCCACCTTTTCCTGCATCACAGTCATAATCGCATCAGAAAAACCAACACCAACACTGAAATCCCTAACCCAGTTACACAGACTTGCCTTACATGGCAAAACAAACAACTTTGCCAACAACCGGTATGCCTGCGGACTCTTATAGTACAAAGACAATGCTAACAGCTTAGTTTCGTCATCCCACCTCCTACCACGAGCAGAAACACCACTGAGCTTCAGTTGAGCTGCAATGAAACTGAACGATGGACCATTAACATACTTCCCTATTTCTGTCAGTAACTCGTCCTTGGATAGTCCTGGCTTTGCAATTGAAGCAGCTGATAGCTTCACATTAGTTCTATGAAGCCTGACACGATATCTGTTGAGTGATCTTCTCAGCTCTTGTTTCCGTGGTGACGATGTAACACATAACCCCGATCCTTGATGGCTACCGCATGGCACTGGATGAACAGATGAAGCAGAACTGCTATTATCGCTACCACGAGTCACCTTGTTAAGAGTTACAGGAGTTGCAGAAGGAAGAATATTTGCATCACACGGAACGTTTACAATGACAGCTTGTTCAAGCTGTTCATCAGTGACCGCCCTGTCAGTGTTCGTCCGTCTTCTTTTTGAGGCTGGCTGGTAGGTTCGTGATGTTGGTGGCTTCCTCTTAATCGTTCGCAGCGGTGGTCGATTCGGAACGGCGAATAATGTTGGTTCAGCATTCCACGTCAGCCGATTCTTGGACTCTCGGTTGTTGAACTGACTGTCCTCAAAATGATCCGCACAAAGGACGTAACATTTATTCAGATGATCACAGGACACATTCAAAAGATCTTGTCGCCTCGTATTCTGAACCCATTTCTTCGACCTGTCAACAACATTGGATAAGTTACTTAGGAAGAATTGATTAGCAATTATTTACTTACAAATGCAATGGATAAGTAATAGTCTTAGTTATTGTGCATATCTTTACGTTACTTAACTTAACAAAATAACACCGACGTAGGCTATTGTTTCTTTCAGTGGAATCTGCAGTGGCTTAAATGTAATGAGTTGAAGCCTCCAAAGGGATCATTTATGTTAGTTATACTTCTTTGGCATGCCCACAGGTCAGATAAAGCTACACTTTATTTATTCTGCGGCATGACAGTGTGGTCTAGTAGGCAAGTATATTTGTTATTAATATTGTGTGGCACATTACTTAGGTCCAAACATAACATGCAAGTAATTCCGCATTTTACACTTACTCTATGTTGAGAAATTGAAACCAGTATTCCACTCATGCATGAGTATAATCAGATTTTCCTTCCAAAGCAGTACCGTAATGTGTTTACCCATAATCCTGACCTCATCGGATTCAACTACTCAATTTAATGAGGACTGCAGTAGGCCTAAATATCCTTATTTCACTTTTACACGTAATTTGTATCAAGAGTGTCCATATCTTTACTTAGCTTAACAAAATAACATTAATTGTAGATTACATCACAGAATACATAAAGCGCTACGCTTTCATCTGTTTGCGATTACATACCTTGTTTCATCTTTCGGGAAGCGGAAAAACGACAAACATTTCTTTTTATATCGATTATTCGTACATCCTATCGCTGCACAATGCTCGCCGCCAGACGTTCTCATTATTTTACTGCAGTTTCACCGATTATAATAAAAAAAAAGTAGCAGTGAAAATGTCTAAGTTTGATATTATACTTGTATTAGTATTAATTTCCAGACCAACACGGCATCATGGCGGACGGTGCATAGACTACAATTATAGAATAAGTTTCCGTATTACAGCAATTTTAGGCCGAGTTAGACTTCTGGCTACGCTTTATCTATTCTGTGGTACTAGACAGGGTATCTGTGAACATGAAACGTGTAACTGGGGTGTACGATCAGCCTTCAGGGCATTTGGACGGAGGAAACTGCCCCAGTGTATGTAGTCAAAAACATTTACAGGATGATGCGAAAATGTTTCCCATATAAATTGGGAATTTACGCAGTAGAACGAGCATTGCTAATAACGCAACCAACTGGACACCTGTTTTAACACTGCAGCACCAATTATAATTTTAGTTTTTTCTAACGAGTAGCTTGAGTTAGTTGTTGGTCTACGTGGATTCCGTGGTATTGCATACGAACGGTGAGAACTGGTAGTGCCAATCTCAGCCTGGATAGTGACCAAGAATCATTGATGGCGCTGAGCAATTGTGAGCAAAGAACTTGCTCAAGGTTCCTACACAGAAACCATTTCAGAGGAAGAGGTTCGAACCCTTACTCTCTGTGTTGCCTTTGTCTATTATAATAACATTTTCCATTGTTTAACGACATCTTATGGCTGCCAGGGCCGTTGACGCCGACCTCCTCTTTTCGCCAGGCTTTGGATTGGCATTACCACAGTAAGTACTGTGGCAGAGTTATTATTTCTGATTACCTGAATTTAATTAATTCAATTACATTTTATAGCACCAAAATCAATTTCTTTCCACTTTTCACAGAAGTCTGTAGGTTCTCATCCAGCCACTGTTTATTATTCCAAACGTTTAACGACATCCTATGGCTACCATGGCAGTTGACGTAGTTAAAAATTATTAATAGTATATCAGTTCATTTTTTGATTGCAGTTCTTTGTTCAATGGCTTCGTTGGTTCGCATGCGTATAGTTGCTGTTTAACGACATTTTGTCATAGCAAAGATGATTAGCGTCGCCTTCCTTCTTCTCTAGACTCTGGACTGGCATTGCGAGAGTCCGATCAATGGTATGATTTGCATGCTAATACTCCAGAAGCTTTTGAATTAATTTTGGGTATTCAGTAACTCAGTCCCGAACACGATTGAACACGATCCAAACTGGGACTTGCTGCAAAATACCTCAGGGATGTCATTCGTCCTCCTCTTTCTGCATCTTCTCATCGGCCTTTACGATCTCTGGACCGGTCTGACTTCTTTGTCCCACGAGCTAGGACCACGATTGCTCAAACTCGATCCTTTGCCATCATTGGGCCCTCTTTATGGAATGCACTTCACTTCACTTTGCGCTGAGACTTTTCTTTCTGGATCATTGTCTTCATCTCTCTCTCTCCTTAAAACATATTTCTTCTCTCGGGTTTTCTCGCACTGGGAGCGCTACTGAATGGCCTCGGCTGTGAGCGGCGCTATATAAATTACTAATTACATTACATTACATTACGATTGATTAACGGTTATTATACTCAATATTAGCATCTTTTAAAGGTGTCCAAAGTAATAATAATAATAATAATAATATATAATATATAATATATAATATATTATGATCGATAATTATATTATAATAATAATAATAATAATAATAATAATAATAATAATAATAATAATAATAATAATAATAATATTTTCGTTTATTGAAACAATCCGGTTGACACACACCGCAACCGGTTAATTAAAGTGTTAATATCGTACAGCTTTATCTGCATCCAGACAAGAGTTGTGTTTATCCTTCAACATATGGCATCCACTGTTACACTTAAATAAACTACGGCCTACGCAGTATAGTGAAAAGGATCAGACCTAGTAAAACCTATGAAAATAAATATTCCAATTAAATTAAACGCTTTCAACCCCGACTGTGGTAACCAGCACATTTCATACGGTCATTATATACGGCCAGACAGCTGATTGAATTAAAATAATCATGACATTGTTAGGCCTACTCTCTTCTTTTCTCTACCGTCATGACATTGTGTGCGCCGAAGACTGCCGACGATAACTTTTAAACAACATTTTCTCCATTCCGTTCTGTCTCTGATTGTGCCAGTGGTAGCTATCATAGACTTGTTCATTCCCTGCGCTTTTAGATCTTCTTCTTTCACATATTCCATCCATGTAGGCCATGCGTCTTTATTTGTCTCCCCCGGCGCCTTATAATATTTCCTCCACGTGACCATAAAGTGCACTGGCTGGTAATCTCCTGTTGCAAAACTTCCATTCTTGCTATATGTCCAAAACAGGACAGTCTTCTTCCTGTGTTTTTCCACCAGCGTCTCCATCTGACACAACTCCTTCCGTTACGAATCCTGTCTCGTCTCGTTTTACCCAGTAAGTCTATTTTCTTAGCCAACACATTTCCACCACCAATAGCCTACTTTCGTCCTCCTTCCGTATGCACAAACATTCAGATTCATACAACAGCACCGAAGTGACAAATGTTTCGTACAACAGGCCTACTCCACTTCTTATTCAATCTGCCGTACATCGCGAATGAAAGATCGGTCCTTTCTATTATCTATTCCAGCGTTTCTATTGTATGCAAGATACAAAGAACATAGCCTAGGCCTATATACATTGAGCTTTATTAAGTGGGTCAGCGAACAGCAGCAAGCAATATTATTGTGAAGCTATGTAGATTTGAAACCAGATCCAGCCCATTGTGTAAGTAGGCCTATAGGCCTAATAGCCTATACTTTCATTGCGCAGCTGAGTCTGTTTAGCAACTTTTGTTCGATCGATATTACAACTGCGATCAGCTAGACTTAGTCTATATTTGCAGGAGTTCGTCGTAGTTACTCGATCAAAATTCCTTTTCGTTCATATATATATTAGGATACATGTACATTTGATTGCAAAGATCCCATTACGCCTATAGAATTATACCAATACAGAAATCGAAATAGCTTTCGATTTTAGAATACGTGTACATTAGAAAATGGCTACGAAAGACTTAGACAGTGGTGCTATAGCCAAGCAAGGTGATCTCGACGATATGACTACATGTTGTATATGCACCGAAGTCTACACCGATCCGAAAGTCTTGCCATGCATTCATACATTCTGCATGAAATGTATCCAAGAGACTGGGCTCACAGCCAACAAAGGACCTGGAGATGAGATGCCTTGCCCAATCTGTAGACAATCTTTTAAGATTCCACAAGAAGGTTTTCCAGGACTTCCCAAACACTTCTTCATTGAGAAGCTGATACAATTGGCAAATGTTTCAGATCAGTCGGCGTCTTCAAGAGCTCTATGCGATGCATGTGTAGAGGAAAACAAAGAAGACGGTAGAGAAATAAGAGCAGCTGACACGTTCTGTGTTGACTGCAAACAGAAGTATTGCGCAGAATGCTGCAGACAACACAGAAAATTTAAATTAAATCAGAATCATAAATTGGTAGAAATTAGTGAACAAGATAGTGGCCAAAATCTGATGACCGATTCGGCATCAAATGTTTGTGAACAACATGGACAAATGGTTCTGGATGTATATTGTGCTGATTGCAAAGCAATTGTTTGTGCCATCTGTTTCATTGACCGCCATAATGGTCATAAAGGTTCTCATGTTAGCAAATTTAGGAAACAGATCGAAAGCAACATTCAAACAATAAATGACTGTAGATCAGCAGCTCAGATGAAGCAGGTAGAGTTCCTGGAGGTGAAGGAAAACATACAGGAAAGAGTGACAAAAGTAGAATGTGATGTAGCAAATAGAAAAGAAATACTGAAACAGTTGATAGATAAGCATGAAGCCTCTCTTTTACAAGGTCTATGTTCGACAAGACAAATCAAACTGAAAGAAATCCAAATGGCAACAGATGATATTGATACATATGTATCTTGCTTAGAAACTTACAATTCTTACAGTCGGAAGATAATGGCTAAAGGATCAGCTAGCGACATCTGTCGCGCATTTTCAGACTTATGTGCGAGAGGGGTTGAGTTGCAACAACAATGCCAATCCATGATTGAAAGAGAAATTCAGTCCATCAATTTCCGCTTCAGAAAATCAGAAGCAGTGGAGTCTCTCGAAGAAAGCTGTGTCAACTTCATTGGTGAAATCGAAGGTAAGCGGTTTTCTTTTAAGCAGTTTCACATGCTTACGTAGATCTAATTCGAGTGTAGAAATTAGCATTTCCCTATTACAGAATTCTCACAGTGCATGTCTAATTATTAATCTGGTGCAGCAGAAATACACCTAATCCATAGACTTGAGGATAATCTATTTTTATATACCAATCGTTAACCAAATGGTAGCATAGAAAAAGCAAAAAACAGGGATATTAGGCCTACATTCTGAAGACAGCAGGCCTGCCTGTACTATACTAATTCAAAACAATACATAGTCACAGTCTCATTACTATAAATTACACTATGTGCATATTGGATAATTATCACAAAAATTTCCCAAAAGTGTTCCATATAATTGGGCCTCTTCGACAGAGTCTTGTTCTTCTTTACAGCCAGCTTGACGCTTATTCCTATCAACAGATATAATTTATGAAGGCCATAATATGATGATTTTGCATTCTCCAGAATGTCTGACATTTGGTTCAGATAATTGTGTGCTGTGAACTTGTGATCTCCTAGTTTCGTCGTCTTTCCTTCTATTCTCTTCGACGCTACGTAATTCTGGAAATTCAAAACTGGTATCTAGTAGTAGATTTGAATAGGATTACAGTTTAGGCTCTGCATGTCTGCGGGAAGTAACCAGTGGGAGAAATCGACACGTATCAAAGACAATTTTCCGGTAACATGCATGAATTCACAACTCAGCTATCCCCAGTCATTTCTCGAAAAACTATACCTAGTCTGATTATGCTATGTGTTGATATTAAAATGTATTTGATCAGTCAACAATTTCAGATATTTGAAAGTAATTTAAAGCATAACAACCTAATTTATTAAAATTTATTTTCAATTTAAAAAGTTCCACTCCGTTACTGTCCCTAGGCTCTAGTACTTATTGCTTTAGTCTACAATTTTGAAATGATTTGTATTGAGGCAAAAAAATTCACGTGTTTCTTATGTATTATATATTTGTGTGTGTTTTAAAATACAACTTGATGAACCGGATCTTCAGCATAATTAAAGGAAAATTTTAAAAACTTGTCCCCAGGAATTGTACTGTATACTCTTCGTTACCATGTAAAAAATTAATCTTCTGTCTCTAATTTCTATTCAATATTAAGTCGCACCAACTAGACTCACATCTCTTCTGTAATCTATGTAAAGCTATTTTATATCTTTTCTACTTTCTATATAAATAGTTCAACAAATTTCATGTACGAATTTTCTGTTTATTTCGACCTGATGTGTTTTATTATTATACAGCTTCTCCCGTTACTGCATTTTTGCCAAGCGATTATAAGACCCGATCGAGTCTAATTCCAATGATATTTGTAATATAACGCTTATAAGCAAAATAATGATTTTATAGCTGACTATCGATGTTGACGTGTGTGCGATAATATGGTATTTGCCGTGCTGCAGCCCAGATTGTCTACTCCGATACTTGTCCACTCCGTTAACATTTTATTTGGTAACGCATGGGACAGCTATGTAACAGATTAGGCAAAACAATGTTCGACGCTCGAGAGAGAGTAATGAATTGGAATTATTATAAACTAAATGGTGGCGGGCATTTTTGATGCTGCAGGCAGAATTTTTAATACAGTACCTTAAACTTATAGTGTTTTCAGTTTCACTTTGCGTATCTGGGAATGATTGGCTCAAGTGATTTCTTTTCGGTTGTTTGGGCAAAAATATTTATTCAACTTAACATTAAATGCTTTTATTTCCATAACGGAGTGGACCTTTTTCTAAATAAATGAAACTGTGATGGAATCAAATCATTATAAGTTTTCTAATTTCTTTTATTTCTATTTTATAAATATTAATACTAGAAACATATTGGAATGTCAAAATACACAACAGAAGCTGTACAATGTATAAAACAGATCTCATATGTATACAGTAACGGAGTGGACAAATATTTTAGTAGGGCTATTTTTTTTCTACCAAAAACTTTTTACATTTACATATTAGTGCAAAACCAAATATATATTTGTGAAATAGAAACATTCAAGATTTGTTCCAAAGAAAAAAAACTGTATTTTAAAAAATTTTTTTTGGCTTGTTGAATTTGTGAATTTACCATGTTACCGGAAAATGACTCAGTTATGTCTGAGCACTGTTAGCTCGTTTATAAAGTTTTTGTTCTTGATGACTATCATGTTGTCAAGGCTGCGCAGAAAGTGCTTTTAAGGTACAAAGTCCCTACAGATACAAGAGCCTAAGTACATACAAACATACACAAATAGGCCTACATCAGCCTACATGCATATACATACATAGGCCTACATACCTACGCACTTTCATTCTGTTTAATCAACGGCCAATTAAGGTCTCTCTTATCAACTCTTTAAAGACGAGTTGCATTGTTTCACAGTCACTTTAATACAATCTCTTCGTTAAAATGTTTAGGTGCTTCTTGTGTTTCTGGGAGTCTGACCAAAGCCAGCAGTAATAATATTTATTTAGTGATCCATGATTGTCTTGTAGAGTTAACTAATTAATAGGTTTTGATTTCACAGTCATCTTCTATTATAGGCAAGGAATTGCCACGAATAGTCACTGGATAAGCGTGTATTATATAAGGCAAAGCCCCCTTCAAGCGAAAATTAGACAGACTGACTTTAGAGTTCCTCATATTATTTAAAAATTATGTTGGAGTCCACGCTTTGTATGTATGTATGTATGAGCAATTGTTATATAGCGCCCCTTCAAGATTTCTACTTACTCAGAGCGCTCCCGACTACAGCGCGGACACTGAATCGGGTTTCACGCCGAAGCGCATAAGCAATTGCGAGTGAAATACTTGCAAAGGGTCCCTTCAATTGAAAATTGAGACAGGTTCGAACCCGCAGCCCTCCTCATAATAATTATTTAAAACCCTATGACGGAGTCCACGCTTTGTGCACAGCGTGGGCCTACTAAATATACCTGCTCTGTTTTTAAGGCATAGGGCTATAGCCTATCGTATATGG